>JAHWFO010016499.1:268234-284798 GCA_023313115.1 Rhysida immarginata
TCCAACCTATTTCTACTATTTATCACCAATACAAATGAAGAAAAACGTGGCAAGGTTTTATAGAAATATTTTAAATATAATATACACTGAGTTAGCAAAACTCATGGGATAGTTACTTAATATCTGGTCGGGCCACCTCTGGCCCTGTAGAGTGCAGCAATACGGCATGGTAGTGAGTCTGCAAGTCCTTGGTATACTTTTGGAGGCAGTTGACACCAGATAGTCTGCAGAGCCGAAGATAGTTGCTGCCCGTTCGTGGGTGAATGATCCAGTGCCCGGAGCCTGACTTCAACAGCATCCCAGAAATGCTCGATGGGATTCATGTCAGGGCTCCGGGCTGGCCAGCTCAGTCGTTGGACCTCTCCTGCATGCTCCTCGAACCATTCGCGGACGACATTGGAGCGATGTGGTGGAGCATTGTCATCTTGAAAGACTGCTACGTCGTCAGGGTGTTGAAATGTCAAAAACGGGTGCAGATGGTCTCCGATGAGTTGACGATACCGTGGACCATTCAACGTTTGGTCCAGGATAACCAGAGGGTCCATTCCAAACCAGGAAAATGCACCCCAGACCATCACTGACGCCCCACCACCCTGCACCACCACCTGTTGGCATGCGGGATCCATCGTTTGGTGAGGTCTGCCCCACACATGCTGCCTCCCATCAGCGTGGTACAGTTGATATCGTGACTCATCTGACCATATGACGTTACGCCACTGTTGCAGAGTCCAGCCAAGATGGTTGGTGGCAAATGCACGCCGGAGTGTCCGATGACGCTGGGTAAGCATTGGCACCCGTGTAGGGCGACGGCTGCCAAACCCGAGGGCATGCAGATTCCGACGGATTGTCCACCGAGAGACGTTTCTAGTGCGGCCAGTATTGAACTGGTCTGTGATTTGCTGCACTGTTGCGCTCCTGTCTCTCTGAGTCATTCGTCCCAGGTGTCGCCGGTCACGATCATTCAGGGCAGCTGGACGCCCGGCATGGTGCCTGTTGTGGACTGTGATGCCTTCATCCAGCCATTCCCGATACACCCTTTGGACAGTTGAGCGGGGAAAGCCAAATTCCTGCACCACTGCCGAAATGGAACATCCCATGCGTCGGGCACCTACTATCATACCCCGTTCAAAAGACGTCAACTCGCGACGACGTGCCATTTCTGATTAATCACTTATCCAAGCTCTTCCCACAAGGTCTAATGGTCCATTCCCAGAATCCGTTACCCCTGTGAATTCGTGAGCCATGCCCATCAATCAATGTGCTTGCTATCCCATGAGTTTTGCTAACTCAGTGTACATGTTGTCCAAAAAGTCTGGTAACATGGCAGATATCTCAAAGCTGCCAGGTAGGCGAGATCTGATGAGTGTGGTTTATAAGTAATAGTGGGGTGGGGAATTCATTGCAGCACTCAAATTTGACTTTGACGCCCAAATTTAAGGCCATCCATTTGCTAACTCGAAAATTATTTAAGATAGAGAAAAATTTCTAATTGCTACCCTGCCACATTAGTCTAAAAACAATATTTAAACACGCCCTTCCTCTTGAAAGATTTTGAGAAAATGGGTGAGAAAGAGTCACTCAATGTCAGATTTAGCTGGCCAGATTGGCTGAGGTTTCTAATACATTTGAATTGCAGTGAAGCACACCGTTGGGAAGGGGAAGGGGAAGGGGATGCAAACTCTTGAGTGACTCTTTCTCGCCCATTTTCTCAAAATCTTTCAAGAGGAAGGGTGTGATTAAAAATTGTTTTTAGACTAATGTGGTGTTGCTCTACAGGGCAGCAATCGGAAATTTTTCTCTATCATTAATACTTTTCGAGTTAGGAAATGGATGGCTTTAAATTTGGGGGTCAGTGTCAAATTTGAGTGCGGCATTGAATTATCCTCCCCCCCCCTCCCTATTACCTATAAACCACACTCTTCAGATCTCGCCTACCTGGCAGCTTTGAGATATCTGCAATGTTACCAGATTTTTTGGACACCATGTATAATATTTATTGGAATATGTGTTTAAAATTCAGAGATTGCAAATAAAAGGTCTATTTATATACATTTGGCACTGAAATACAAAAGCAAATACTGCAACAGCGAGACCACCTCTTCAAAGCAATTCTTCAACGATTAACCTGTTACAGTATTCAATCATTTAGCATTAAGTGCCAGTACACCATTAAAACATCTGCTGATAATTGTATGCAGGGTTGTAAATAAATGATAGGAAAAGAAAGTAATGCCCACATACCAGATTACTTTCTGTTTGAGCTGAACGCTTTCGCTTTGCTCAAATTACAATGGCTGAGAGTGAAAGCGTATCCCACCTCGTTGTTTTTCCGAACGTGGTTTATAGTCTTCAAATGAATCTGAAGCCACTGAACAGTTTTAATTATTAGGTGCGAGTGAAGGAGGTGAAGATGAAAGCGAAGAGTGTTCTGTATATTTTATTTTCTAAATTTCTCTCTCAGGTTTCGAATTTTCTCTTAACTTTCGATTTTCTCGTAGTGCAATCTGTTGGATTTTTGCGTTTTAACACTCGTATCCAGAGCAGATTAGGAAATATCCTGCTCGTTACGAGTGTGATCTTTTTCATTATCGGGTGGGGGGGGTGCGGATTTAATGAAATTTTGCTCTTATCTATTGCCATGAAAGAATAAATTTATGGAAATAATCAGACAAAAAAACACTGATTATTGAAATGCACTCTTTATTTCCTGACAGTCTATCAAATTGAGAAGTTTTTAAAATACCTATCAGTGTTGCTGACTTGATTTATTATATGCTGAAAAGCATATATTGGTTTCGCTCTGTTTGTGTGTCTGTCTGTCTGTCCGTCTGTATGTCCGACGATTACTCGAGAACGCTTTAACTTTTTCAAATTCTGGTTTCGCTCTTCGATAGAGACACTTCCTGAGCTCACCTGATTAGTTTGTGATTGAAATCGGTCCAACAGTCACGTGATTATTGAGACCCAACCCTCCTCCCCCATTAAATTTTTTTATTGGCAATATAAGGCATGTAATATATCATTCGAACGGGAGTGACGAGCACAAGACGAATATGACATTCTTTTCGATTTTCGAAATGCTACGTCCGAGAAAATGACCCCCAAAAAAGTACTTCATTGGCCCCTTATTACGAGCTTTAGCTAAAGATATATATAACAATACAAGCTTAATCAGTACCTTTAAGTGTCTGGCCGGCATCGTTTGCACGAAAACGTGAAAATGGAAGAACTTAACTGCGATATATCAACTTTTGATGAGCTCTCGTGGAACCCTTCAAGCACGTGCACTAATGTTAAGAATATGAACTGAGGGCATGTAATATATCAATCGATTCCTACTGACGAGTCATAAGTGAATACAGTGTTACTTTTTGTTTATCATTTAAGCATTGTTGGTGGCAGCTTGGAGTACGTGCCCGTTATGAAGCTTTGTCGATGCACATGCTCATTTCGTTTTAAAATTCAGTGCTGTTAGGCCTATTGTTAAATGTGGCTAATTAATGGTAGGCCTATAATTAAAAATGGCTAATTAAGGTTAGGCCTATAGTTAAAAATGGCTAAATAATGTTATTCCTATAGTTAAAATGACTAAATAATGTTAGGACTATTGTTAAAAATGGCTAATTAATGTTAGGCCTATAGTTAAAATGGCTATATAATGTTAGGCCTATTGTTAAAAATGGCTAATTAATGTTAGGACTACAGTTAAAATGACTAAATAATTTTAGGCCTATTGTGAAAAATGGTAAATTTATGTTAGGCCTATAGTTAAAAATGGCTAATTAATGAAAAAATACTGAAAAGTGACGAAAAAGTTTTAGGTTTGGAACGCTGCCAATAAACACCGAGAGTCTTTTATTTATTAAACGAGAGCCGCTTTTCGCACTGAGACTTCCTAAGGAGGTCAACAAAATATATTAATATGACTCTTTTGCTTGTAATTTTTTCAGTGAACGTCGCCTGCAAGACTGCAAGTTTTTTTGCTGATCTTGGGAGCTGGGTGGATACAATCCCTGCGGCGAATGGCTACCTCATATGCTATGCACTCCCATTCCTACCACTGGTTCCGCTTGTCATTCACTTGAAAGGAAACGTCAATATAATTTAGAGTCATTTATGTCAGTACACTGTGAATTTCCGATTAAGTAAGAAGATTTACAAGTAAAAAAGTTTAATTTGTCCTAGTGAGAGGAGGAAAGGAGAAAAGAAAGTCAGCAAATTCAGAAAGCCATTGATCTATTGGCACGTTTCTTCTGAATACAGAAGAAATTCTCAAAAATATGACTAAACCTCGTACTTGTCAACCATTCATCATCGTTCTGAAAATATTCGTGAGCTAACTACACTATGTTGTCAAAAATGAACAAAATTCTGCCTGAAACAGACCCAGAAGACACTATCTTGGACAGGGATGTCTGTTGCATAGCTCATTTTCCTCTCCCGTGTCGGGGCAACTCCTTGCCCGACAGTGCAGACTTCTCTGCCTCGATCCACCACCGCACGACTTCGAACACGAGCTCCACGGAGTCCACTGGGCCCGTCCATCGTCAACTGCATTGAATAAAAAAGATTGAAGATCTCTAGAAAGAGGTATAAAGATCGTCGTATTAATAAGAACACAACGGCCACATGGCTGCCGTATCATCTCACCTGGGGAGGTTGTAGCAGCATCGCAGGAAGTCCTTTCCTCGGCTTCTCCAAGACACAGGAGGCCGCCGTGTTGGTCGCACCGACGGTTTCTTATCCTCGAGCACTCGCTCCATTCACCCCAAGACGACCAACCTCCGTCGGCTGAGAACAAAAAAGGAAAAAAATAAAGCGAATTAGAAGTTGCGTTCAATTTGCATCGACTACTCTAGTAAGATCCCTAAAGTAATGAAAGTGTGACAAGTCACGTGTTGCTCTCGTATTTTTTTTATTATATGGAATATAGGGAAATGTAATATTATAATATTATTTGTATTTTTTTTTTTTAGATTAGTATTTTTGGGGAAAATGATTAATAAATTTTAATTATCGGTAATTGCGTTGTATCAGCTCAATATCGGGTAGATAATGGATATTTTTAGTGAATATACAGTTTTGTTTTAAAAGTAGAATATTATTTTTATTACAAAGAGAAATTGTTTATTTTTATTTTAACTCCGTTCTGTTTGCGCTGCCAGCGAAATGCAACAGAAGGATTAATTGTTAAGTAGTGTGATTGTTGGGAGCGATTTCCAGGAAGATGAAATTTTTAACCATCCGACGATTGTTTATTACGTTCTTTTTTTGTTGGAAATGGAAGCTTGAAGCGGGTGTTTTTTTTTAAGAGAGACATGAAAAGTTCGTTGAGAATTGACGTATGAATAGTTATGTCGTGCTTGTTTTGGCGATCTTCATTGCATCGTTGATAAGATACTGTTTCTTGCATGGCGAGCATGGGATCTCCAAGGATAAGTCATTCAGATCTGCAATTTGGGATTTATCGAATATTGCATCTTGTTCGTGCTGGGAAATCGTATTATGACGAATGTTTGAGTTTGTTTTTTTTAGATGCTGATCATGGCGATCACATGGTGGCGTTCGATATGTAGCAAAGTGAAAGCAAGTTAATAAGAGCTGGAAAGTAATTCAAGTATGGATCGCAAGCAAGTAATTCCAGGATTGAGAGTCATGACATGTTGACGGCGATTGGTGAGTGACATTATTTTACTGTTCTTTTACTGAGGAAGTCTGTGGACAGTCAGTCGGTTAATTAGGCGTCGGAACTAAAAGTGATGTAAACTAGAACGTTACGTTGGTAGACACCACCGATATTCCTTATTTTGATTGTCTTGAACACGACACTAGTGTACAAAAGGAAGATAGTTAAAATGTATGTTCTTAATGTAAACCGAATTACTGTAACTAGTAGAATATAGAGCTATTTCAGTTACCTGAGTTGGGTATTAATAGTTGTGCGAGATACGTTTCAGCCACAGTACTATCGTTCTGGGGTAGCGAGAGTAATGATAGTGTGTGCTGGCGCTTCGAATCCTTGTATATGTTCTCATTAATGTGAGTAAAAGGCAATTCGTATGATAAGTGTCCGATAGCATCTACATATATACCGGTAGCTAACTGCACGGGGGTCGTAGGTGGGGTTTCCGTGATTCTCCCCACGTCGCTCTTCTTAGTGACAGAATCTCTAAAAGAATCACGTGACGCTCTCCGGCGTCATGCCACAGCAACTACTTCTATGGAGTCGACGTCCCGTTGCAGACCCGGTCCGTAAATGCTTAAGCATTCACTGAACGAAAATTGCTTACTTCTGGGCGAAGCACTGGTTGAATGTATGCTCTTTGCGCAACCTTATTAATCATGTATATTTTCGTTTGTGGTATTGTGAGGGACAGCATGGGTCTCGCGCGCCAAGGGGCGCTTAAACAGTAAACGCGTAATGGCTAAGGGGCCCCTTTAGTGTATCGCGCTTACTGTAGGTCATTCAGTATAATAGACCATAATCTAAGTCTAATACGAATTGTCGTATTGAATCGATGTAGTTTGTTTCTTGTGTTTTTTTAAGTGATATTGAGCTGATTAACCTTTTAATGAAATAAATTATATTGAGCTTAAAAATTGGTCAATTGCCTGGGGCGATCTGTACAATTATTTGCCACACCTCTCATATCAGTCCCGAACTCTGTTGTCACGCGCCCCAGCAAGACTTTAACCCTTTAAGGGTGGTATCGGGTCCTTGCATACTAATTAGATAGGGGGCGTGTCACAAAAGCAACAGCTATGTCCGAAGACTTGCGCCAAACACCTATAGTGGATTAAGCGAACCCGAATACATGAGTCTGTTTCACACAACAGAGTTGTATTATTAGGGAGCTCTATGTAAAAAAAATGAAACTAAAGAGAATACTTGGACAAGATTGTTCATTGCAGTATTCAGCCTCGTCTCTTTCACCTAAGCAGTCCCTTCCTCCGTGCAGCGGACGAGGTTCGGCGCACTGGCGACTCCTCTGCCGTCGTCCGCCACCGCATGACTTGGTGCACACGGACCAATCGCTCCAAACGGACCAGCCGCCGTCAACTGTAATAGAAAGTTAGTTAAAGTTCCCATATGTCTTTATTCATTATTTCCGTTTCATTTCTCAAGATTAGATGACTTTAGATAGGGCAAAAGAAATCCCAAAACTTTGACCCAAATGTTGAGAAAATAGGACACCTGGGGCGAATTTTTGGACATGAGATCGCAGTTTAGTAAGCATCGCTCATACGTCAAATTGCGTAATGTTAAAGCCTTCCAATGGCAATTGCTCTGATCTTACGCAATTTTGACGTATAAGCGATGCTTACTAAACCGCAATCTCAAGTCTAAAAACTTGACCCTGGACAGCGTCGCTGGTTGCAGGGTGCGCTCTCGGTGCTTTCTCTTTGGCAGTCCCTTCCACCATGCTGAGGTCGAGGGTGTGTGCAGTGTCCATAGCTCTGCTTTATCCCACCGCCACACGACTTCGAGCATTCGCTCCACTGGCTCCATGAAGTCCATCCCCCATCAACCTCTACGAATGACAACAAAAAGAATCAAAAGAAAAAGCAGTTTTGTTTTCAACTTGGCGACGAGTACTCACTTTGACAGAGGCGTTCGCTGCAGATGGTTGTCTCGGTTCGTTTCCCTGAACAATATTGGCCTCCGTGTTGGGGTCGTGGGTTCTCGCACCAACGCTTCTTTACCCTAACACCTTGGCCACAGGTGACCGAGCAGGAGCTCCAAAGACTCCATCTCGTCCATTGTCCGTGGATTGGATCTAGGCCAAAGTGGATTAATGTAAACTTAGAATCTCATAGTCAAAATTATAATTATTATTCTCTAATTCAATCTATTAACTTGGGCATTTGTGATCGTTGCAGTGCTGTGTCTCCTTTTCCTCGCCTATGCAGTATCTTCCAAGTCCTTCAGGCCGTGGGTTGTTGCAGAACCGAAAGCGCTCCCGAGTCCCGCCGCCGCAACTCACTGTGCAAGAACTCCACCAGGTCCACATGCTCCACCCCCCGTCGACTGAAGGAGAAAAACAATAGAAAATTTTTAAAAAAAAGAATTATTCTTTATAGGGCGTCATCATTATTACTACAACAACTGGAAGCTTTCAAATTACTCACTTTTCCCTAAGATGTTGTCACATTTGAGGCATTTGTAGCAGTTGCCGTGAAGAATCTCCAGGTGATCATAGTATCCGTAACTGTCGCCATGGAGGCAACAGCTGTCTTCAACATGGTCACCTAACATCACCGACCGACATCCCGACGCTCCATGGTAGACGCAGCCATCACGGTAACATTTTCCACCTTCTGAAATAAACAGAATTAAAAATAAACCGTAATGGTGTAAGGAATTCATTTAGGTTAGAAAATTAACAGCAATATAGAAAACGAATTTTGAGGGCAGTCGGCGACTCTTTATTTATCTTTTTATTTGTTCTGCTCTTAGTGGTCAAATCCCGAGCACTGCAAATGTCATTTCTTTAGTATTGCCATAACCATTAGCTTATTTTCCTGTTAGCTCTTATTTACAAAGTCATAAAATCTAAAATTAATGACATCACATCAAAAATAAAATTTCAATTGTGTATTAATTAAACTTTATTGCCTTTTATAATTAATAAATTTAAAACAGCATTATACTCTTAAAAATAAATAAAAGTTCAAGCATAATCAGAGAAAGAGTTCAAATATTAAGAGAACAATTTTGCAAATTTGTTTTACGTTTCACTGCATTATACACATCTCTCCTCAATTCTCTAGCCAGAAAATAAAAACGAGTCTGGTTATAATACAAAATACAGTCGCTAAACACTTAAATTCCACGCTCCTTACAGGACGTTAGTCTTTATATTCTTCATAATAACTTCCATAAAAAAAAGAAAGAAATCAATTCGAGTCCTTTTCTCATTTGGAAATTTAATTCCCTATAATGGCATTAACCTTCGCAAAGGCACCATTCTTTCATTACCTTTGCCCCACTCCCCTCTCCCTCCAACTATTCACTAATTTACCACGGGCCTTTCTACAGTTTCTTTCAGTGTCTTTGGCTTTCCCTCTTTACATTTTTCTTCCCTCCCCTTTCTATATTTTCTGTATATAAAACGTCTTCTAAGCCCCTATTATCACTTTCTCTCTATCCAAAAAGTCAGGGGTTTTTCAGAGTCTTACCAAGCTGTGTTTATTTCTTTTTAATAAATTAATTGTAAATTTAAAGAAACATTTTGTGTACCATAATCATGATTATGACAGTACTATGATTATGCATCTATTTGAATTTCTTTATTCAATTTATTTTTTTAATATACTTAATTTCATTAAAAATTTATTTAACTACACAACAAAGAAAAATTAAATAATATTAATTCTACAATATCTTTTAAACCAAATTTAATAAACAACCCAAACTGCAAAATAATTCCCGAAAATTGCAGCAGCGCCACTGCCTGATTCACGGTGACAGTTTGGAGTGGCTGCAGACATTAATGTTTGGTTGCAAGTTTTTCTATAAATATTTCATCAAAAATTGTAAACTAAATTTATTAGTGTACTTTTAACTCTAACAAAAATATGTATACTACAATTGGTTTCAGATATTCATTAAATCTTCAGTAATAAAAACTTATTTTTTTCTATGCCAATGTATAAGCATAAGCAAGTTTCCCTATTTACCTTTCTATGATTATGGTATTGCTAAGGACATTAAAATGTTCAGACCAAATCTTCAGTGAAAAAACTGAAGGCAGATGTCAAAGGATGTTACAGAGCGTGAATCAAAAATTTTTCAGAATTTTCTCCAAACGCATTTGCTACGCCGGTATATCACACATCTAACATTGTTCCAGCCGTGCACAACATGAAGTGGAAAGGCTTATTTATTATAAGTATTTTACCAGTGTTTAGCATTTAATTTCGTCTTTCCATCTTTGGTCTGGACGTCTAAGAGATGAACAACCAAAAACGCCTAATTAGGAACTTTCACTATACGAATTTGGCCTTTTGAAACAACGCGAATCTTATGTCATACGAAACGAGAAGATTCCGTGAACCACAGCACCGCAACAGATGCTTGATAAGGACCTGTCTTTATCGGCGAAAAACTGAACAAGGTGCTGATTTACAGCCTCATCTCATTTGAACGTTATACCACATAAGGAATTTTGAAAAAACAGAAACAAGTGGAATCTGATGGCTCTTGTGTGGTGGGTGTGGCAACATATCTCATCCAAGTTTCAATAAATTTTGACGGGTGATCAAACTGATGTCTGATCCTTTGGGTTCTTCCCAGATTGGCATTCATCCGTTCAAGGCTGAGCTCGACTCGCGAGTTTATAATCAACCATGGCGAACGCCGATCCAGCAGCTCATCGGAAGAATTAAGCTTACTTTATATACAACAGGGTTCCCACAGAAAATCTGTATCTCATTTCCCTGACTATCCCTGACATCGACAGTCTCATTTCCCTGACCAAATCGTAATTTTTTTTAAAAACCATGTCTCTACAACAGCTTTTCAGACACAATTTTAATATTATTATTATTATTATTATTATTAGTTGTCACATTATATAAAATTAGTATTAGTATCAGTATTACGAGGATTGTTCAAGAATTTTTGCCTCCTGGTCCGTAACTGGAAACATCAATAGGATTAATCAGTTATTCGATAAATAACTTAATGTCTCCAGTAAAATCTATTTCCCTGACTTTTCCCAGAAAGAGTCATTTCCCTGACAAATGCATGAAAATAGCCCTTCTTCCCTGACTTTCCAGAATGTGGGAACCCTGTAAAAGTTAAGAATAAATATACAGGTTGTAATAAATCAATACAAGCGAAAAATGAATAAATACAAAACCTTTCAAAATCACAGCAAAACAAACAAAAGTACAACAAAGAAAAGAACTCACAAAGAAACCAACCCCTCTTTTCTTCATGAACTCACCAACGCAGACTGCTCAGTTTCCTGAATGCGCAGGGAAATAGGTTAGAGCTCAAGAGTCGATCTGCGGACTATAATTTGCAAAGCCGAAAAAAGATGTTTGTGGATAAGATTGTAATGTCAAAAAATATGTTGTTAAGATATTCTGAATTGTGAGATTGTCTTCAAAAATTCTCTAAATTTAATTTTTTTGATTATGTAAAATTAAATAATATTTTTTTCTTACTTTTTCAGAAAAATTTACTTCAATTCAGCTTCAAAATATATTGGAAATAGACTACTTTGTCAGTCAGTGCCATCTGTTGGCAGATTTTGACGGTAATAGCCTTTCGAGGTGCATTAACTTATAATAACTACGTTATGGATAAGAGTCATATTTGTTTCCTTTCATTGCTTATTTTATCTACAGCAATTCATTTTATTAACATCAAAAAAGAAAAGAAAAAAAACTACATAAATGAATTTATAAAATTAATTTGGAATAGTGGTTTTTCTTCTTCTTTTGGTGTTTATACTAGTTCACAGGTTTGGCTATCATTTTACTAATTTAACCCTAATACTGTTGTGAATGTGGATCCAACCCTTGCAACACTAACATTCATTCCTCGTTCGAATTTGTTCAAATCACTCTGGTGGAACATTCTGATGTGTTATACGAGAGGCGTTCAAATTTGACCTGGACTTTATTTTGTGTAAATTTCATTGTTTGTAAAAATCTAAACTTTCATTGTTGGGATGGCAACTACTGCCTGTCATGCAAATGCAGTACCACTCATCCTGGATGCCATGACAATCGATTGTTTGTTTCAACAAAATGGCGGACAGCGATGTGTCGACCAAAGTGGAACAACGAATAATCATCAAGTTTCTCCACAACAAAGGTGTGAAAGCATCTGAAATTCATCAGAGACTTCAAAGACAGTTCACCGAGTCATATTTGTCTCGATCATCTGTCTTTGCTTAGTGCCAAAAGTTTGAAGGAGGGCGATAATCCACCCGCAATGAAGCTCATAAGACAACTGCTGGCCATGATGGGATCATCGCACGAACAAATGAGCTGATAAGAGACAACAGGCGGATTCATGTCCGAGAATTGGCTTCAGTACTGAACATCAGCACTAGCAGTGTGGAGATCATCATCCACGATAAGCTGAAATTCAACAAGATCTGTGCCAGATGTGTCCCTAAGCAATTCTCTGAGGATCACAAAACCACTCGGGTGGAAATCCGTTCCATGCTGCTGCAGCGATATGACAAGGAAGGTGACATAAATGGCGGGTTTCTGGAAGAAAATCGAACCATAAATTTTGAGAACGTCCCTAAAGCCGGCACTAAGGGAAAGCGACCAGAACTCCTTACCAGTGGTGTTTGTTTTCTGCAAGACAATGCCAACTCAAATAGGACATCTTACCACGTCCTCCATACAGCGCGGATCTCTCACCTTGAGACTATCACCTTTTTGGACCACTGAAATAGTTCTTGGGCGGGCAGAGGTTCGGCTTCAATGAGGAAGCGAAAAAAGCTGTGTTGACATCAAGCTGAAGATTTCTACAGAACCGGTATCCAGATGCTTCCAGAACGCTGGAAAAATATGTAGAGAAGCAAAGAGAGTTCTTTGAGAAGTAACTGAAGCGTGTGTTTTTTTACAGTTTCCTGATTTTATAAAAAATAAAAAATAAAGTCCAGGTCAAATTTGAACGCCCCTCGTAGCTACTGAACCCGAAGGTTTGAACATCATTCCGCTATATAACATATGTTACGCGCAGATTGTGCAATACCCTTGCACAGTTCGTGAAATGTGCAGAATTTTAAACAATTCATGAAATGTGCACAACGATTTCTGCTGATTTCATTAGCTCATTAGCGAATGGATTGGAGCTCGAATAAGCATGGCATCTTGCTTATCGATACGCAGGCGATAGTAGTTTCAGACCATTGTATACAGCATGGAAAAGTCAAATAACCATTAAAAATTATTAAATAATAAGGAGAGCAACAGTTTTCATTCGTCTGTGATAATTTACTTGAGATTCCTAATACAAACATAAAGGCACGAGCGTGTATCATAGCCACCTACGATTCGATGAATCACCCTTCCCCCTTCGTGATATATCTGATAAAATAGGAAATAAAAAGATTCCTTCAAAAACAAAAAATAATTAACCTTTTTTTAATTGATAAAAATTATATAAAAATTATTTTTTATACCTTAACAGCAAGAAAGTGACATAAATAAATTATTATAAAAGTTTTTTCTTAAAAAAAAGTGTTAAATGATCAAATATTTCGCAAATTTACAAGTTTAAAATTCAGTATTCTAAACTTCAAAGAAATGTGGTAAATAAGGGGCACTATGGTAACTGCTTACTCGCTTATCTTATTCAATGAACTTGGAAACAAGATAAATTTCCCCAGGAATTAAAGTTAGCTTCCATACATCCAATTTTTAAAGCAGGTAGCGAAGACGATATTAAATACTATCGGCCAATTTCAGTACTACCTTCAATGTTTAAGATCATTGAAAAAATTGTTTTTAAGCCAATGACGATACACTTGTGGAAATGCATTCCTATATGGAGGTAGACCTCAGACAACCACACAGGATCTCCTTCTTTCTATCTTATTGGAGGCGGTTGAGGCGCTTAATAAAAACAATTCTTTGTGATTGTTTCGATAGATATAGCCAAGGCTTTTAATCTAGTTTCTAGACCTCAATTATTCGAAGAACTGGAAGCTTATGGTATATCAGGACGCACGTTAACTTTGATCCGTGACCTGTTTGCCAATCGAATGAACATTTTGTTATATAACCAGAAGAAATTTTGTAGTCCGTCCATGCGAGGCATACCACAAGGTCAGCCATAAGTAACATCCTCTTTGCTACCCTTCTTGCACCAGTAGCCTCTTTGCCATTGTCTTTCCAACTAAGAGCTTTCGTCGATGATATTATTCTTACTCGGACATATAGTAAATTTTCTGAACATCAAGTAAACCAAGATATTAAGAAAGATACTGATACACTTCTTTTATGGTGTCGCAAAGAAGAATGATTATTGGTTGGTTGGTTTATTAGAAATTTTTGGCGTCGACTACTAAGGTCATTTTGCGCCTATCTGTACGCAGCCCGGTACAAACACAAATCCATGCCCAAAGGCGGGATTCGAACCCACGACCAGGGGGTCTCGAGAACTAGAAACCTACGCCCTAGCTGGAATGATTATTAATCAAGATAAAACAACATCCTTGGTTATTGGAAAATCTTCCCAATTAAACACACACAAAATCCTTGGGATTATATTTGAAAATAAATTAAATTTCATCGCCCATATGGAAAATTTGATTGTTTAACTTAATAGGCTATGTTTCTTAGTAAAAAATTACGACAAACACTTACTAAGAAAGAACTAATTATCATTTTGAACTCGAAGATAATCCGTAAAATTACTTACGGCATGCCGATATAGGCAGTAACACATAAATTTATGCACAATAAAGTTAAAGTGGGATATAACAATATCATCCGAGCAGCTTTAAATATTAATGGGTTGATACTTATGTAATGAGCTGGGTATATTCACCTATACTTCTATAGTAACTCTTGTGAAACTTAAAGAACTTGCTAAAGCTTTCTACCACGATGCGCACCCTGCTAATTTTATGAAGGAATGGGTTACCTGTAGTTCAGAATGTAGACTATCTAAAGCCCTGTTGATCCAACCACCATGGATAATATCTTCAATACAGGAAAAATATTTCCCTTATAACAGTTAGAAGTACATGCTAGACTTTTAATTTCTCAGTACTTAACGCACCACCAAATGAAGGACCAAATTTGCTCGCATTTTATTTTCTTATCCTAATAGAATGCAGATTTGGAAAAAGTATGTAACAATAAAGTAATTAATAATAATAATATTTGAAATGAATAAAAGATTCAAATAAAAGATTTAAATACAAATAAAATGTGTAATTAAAATATTAATTATAATATTTTGTATAAAAAATCAATTTTGATATTTCTTTAAAAATTTAGAATATTTAAATCTGCAATTTTGAGAAATGACAAGCGGGTGCAGTTATTTTTTTCGTTTATTTTCAGTGTAAACGGTAAAATAAGGCGGATGTATCAGTTAGTGAGAAGGGCGTCTGGAAGCGATAATTTTTGAAAAACTTAATTACATTGTTAATATTATACAATGCAGAAATTAGTAGAAACGCTGTATACGTTTCGTAACTTGTGTAAAATTTAGTTTTAATTCAGAAAATTTTATTACATAATATTTTATTTAATAATAAAATATACTCTCATTTACAACATTTTTTAATTTTTCCAATATCTATTAATTTGATAATAAAAAAGTCTGTTCTATTTGTAATTAACAACTTTTTTTTTTATATCGCAGGTAAAAAGTTTAAAAAAGTCTGGAATATCTTTAATGATTTGCTCATGATTTGTTTGGATGATATGAATAGTTACAAAGAACTTGACTTTTAAAACAATTATATTTTTTTATGAGTACAGGAGCATGGTTTGAAACCCAGATGCTCACTGTTACCCTAATACATGTACAGGGTAACAATTATTGAGTTATATGAAATAGAAAAAAATCAGATTTTCTAAAAGTACTGAGTTCAAAAATTTTATTCAAATGTTAAAAGAAACTAGAGATATTCGGATTTAGTTTATATGCTTGCCATCAATGGCTATGATGTGGCGCAGACGAAGAGCAAAACTCGCTGAAGTGTCGAGATATCGATGCTTTCGATGACCTCCTGAATGGCTGTTTTGAGCTCAGCGATGGTTCCGGGGTTATTTGCGTCAACTTTGTCTTTAATATTGCCCCATCCAAAGCCAAAATGCGCTCTCCAAAGTGCTCATCCAGGAATTCAAACACACTATTGGTCCGATGGAGTCGTGCTCCGTCCTGCATGAACCAATCTTTTCGAAATCCGGGTCACTTTGGATAGTAGGAGAGACCATTTTCTAAAATTTTCAACGAAAAATGAACAACAACAAGAACAATACGAGTGCGCATGCTCAAAATAATCCCAACATGCCCTGCATTCAATCGCCAAGTTTTAACTGAATCTCGCCAAGTGTTCAAAAGTTAACAATTTTTTTTTTTTCATATAGCTCAATAATTGTCACCCTGCAGTTTATTGTGCTCACTGTAACTAACATCAGTGAGAAATTAACCGTACTAAAATACTACGAATGGAATTCTGAGGTAAAATTATATAAAGTTGCAGTAAGAATTTCCATAATACAGCACTGTACAGCATTAATACTGATATAAGCAATAACAGGTAGAATAACAGATGAGTAAACGAGAGAAATTATAGGTTATTTGTAGCTGTACAATACATGAAATGAGGAGAAATCGTTGTGCACATTTCATGAATTGTGTAATATTATGCACTTTTTACAAACTGTGCAAAGGTATTCTACAATTAATAAAATGAGCAAAAAGCTGCGCGTAACATATTGTTTACTTCATTTGCGACCCACATGATCTTTAAGTAGAAAGATTTACTTTTCGACGTTGGAATAACATTAAATTGATCAATCAGTGTTCTAATTTTCCCAGTTCGTTTTTCCATTTCTCCCCCCCCCC
>JAHWFO010016499.1:284898-316347 GCA_023313115.1 Rhysida immarginata
CCCCGGTCTACTTATTAGCAAAATCAATTTCTAAACATTATTTAAATAATGATAATTTTGAATGATTCTTCAAGTCTCGAAACCCTTAGTCGTCTGTGTGTGGTACTCACTGGTTCGACAAGGAATGATGAGCAGAATCCAAAACACTAGTTGCAGAAGAAACACAAACCCGTTCATCATTCGTGAAAATTCATCTACGAAAAATGGATTGAGGAAAATAAAATTAGTGAAGGGAGTGACTTTTAATTGAAAATTAAAAAATATGTGTTTTCAAGTTTCACTGAACAATTAACTCGAGTTAACAATATGAGGTCGGGATGCAACATTGTAGTTTAAAACATTGGTATTTTAAAATTTATTTGAGAAATTTAAAATTTTACAAAGAACTTTATCTCTTGGAAGAAAGTAAATTATATAAAAATTTATGAGCTTATAATTTTGAAAACTTATGTATCAGAGATAGGGAAATCTTCGAGTATCGACAGAACCTATTGCAATTTAAGAAAAGGAAAATAAAAAAGGGAAACAAAATGAAAAGAATAATTTGAAGCTTCTTCTTCAAACGAATGTAAGTGTGGCAGATTGTATTTGAGTCATTCCACGTCAAATGGAGACAAAATTGGATGATAATTGACCTTAGAGTCTCCGATTTTTCTCAAACTTTACCAATGTATTCTAGTGGATAAAATAAAAGGCATGCATAGTTTCGTTTGCCAGATAAAAATATGTTTTAGTTTTAATTAATTATCAAAGTTATCAAAATTCCGCGTATCTCATCACAGAAAAGGTAGCATATCTCTGGTTATATTCGTCGTAGGGAATTGTCGTATATGTCAAATTGAAGCTAAAATGAATCACTCTTTACTTTAATTTACTTTATGGATATCAAAATAAAATATGAGGCGGAGAAATCCACTTTATTTTTATAAAATCATATATAAACCTAAAAATGATGCTCTAAAATTATTAAAAAAATAGTTTGATTTCTTCATACCCAATGCAAAACACTACGAAATTACAGGATGGAATTCCAAACAGTTCAATCAGTATTAAATTAATTATCAGGTCAGGTCAACGCCTCCTATAAAGAAAGCCTCCGCACTGAAACGTCATACATTGTTACATCATCATACTTCGTCCTTTGTTAATCGTATTTCTACCAATAATAAGCCCTAAATTTGGTCGACTTATGATGATGTAACAATGTATGACGTTTCAGTGCCGAGGCTTTCTTTATAGGAGGCGTTGGTCAGGTGCGCTGCTTTGATATGTGAGCAGGAGCAGGAATACAACAATGGCTCAGGCGACGTCCTTGAAGCGACGATCACGTCAAGAGAAATTAACATTTTTAATCAAAATATATCATTTCATTTATTTTCTCTACTTCTACAAGGAATTCCACTTTGAAATTTGGGTGGCCATTAGAATAATTATCAAGAAATATGCTAGTATTTTTTACAGATTTTCAATATGTCGTTTTAACTTAAAATTTTCAAAATTAATGTTAAAATCGTGTAAATAAATTTTTCCTTAATTTCAATTATATCTTGAAAATGTATAGTTTAAAAGCCCGCATTTTAAGCTTTAAAATGAGCTATGAATAAAACCTGCACGATGTATAGTTTCAGAGAGACATACGTTTATAGAACACCGGCTAATTTCTGTATATTTGACTGCGAATATTTTTTAAGAAATTATGTTAGATGAAAATTAACACCGTAGGGTTACTTATTTTGATGTAGGGAACGTAAAAAAAAAGTTTGAACCTTTTATAAAAATGTAGTGTTTTGTAGGTGTTCCATTTCACGTAGAATGGCTAATTTACGGTTTGCATAATTAGTAATGCAACCAGAAAAAAAAGTAAAAGTAGAAAGCAGGACTACTCACAATTCGCGATAAAAACTTTGATGTTTCACTTTGCCGGATTCGGATCAGTTTCACTGAGTTTTATAGCCCCCGCCCCCATTAGAGGAAGGAAATTGCAGAAGGCAGGAACGCAGAAGGTACTCACAGAAATAGAATTCAGAGCCTTATGTGATAAAATTGATGAAGTAAAAAATAAAAGAGAAAAAGGACTTTAAACTTTATCACTCGTATTAATTCAGAGAAATTCCCGTGAATGGAATTTCACTTCCTTATTGGTTAACTTACTGCTAACGGCGATTGTTGCTCGCATAGAAAAGGTAAGTCAGCAGTAGTGCAGACGGAGCCTTCCTTGATCGTATCTGCGTCGTTCGGAGGAAGTGCGCGTCTGCAGTTGCTTAACGGCGAAAGGAGAGGATATCCAATGACTGTTATTTTTATTTTACGAAATGAAAATGGAATTCTTTATAGGAATCCTGTCTTAACATGTTGGAAATTAACATGGAAGATGGAGAGCATTCATGCTGCTGAGGGGTAAGGATAATATGTTGGGAAATATCATACATCATATTCCACATAATAATTGCCTTCTTTTTTTCTATTCTCTCTCCGTCTCCTTATAACCATAGCATGACTACGGCCTACATAACACAGTAAATCTCAAGGGAATTTCCTCAAAACAACGGAAGAAAGATGGAGTCCTACGTGATTCTGATTATTTTTTTTGTTAGTTTTAGATAGCAATTTCCCGTAAACAGTAGAGTGTAACCAAAATTTTTTTGCGGTCTAATCATATTTTTATAGAATTTTTTTTTTGCTTTGATGCATACATAATTTTTGAATTTAAAAAAAAAAATAAACTTTTACTCAGTCGAGTGACAGCCAATTTTCGATCAAACCATCCTAAAGTTCAAGATAAGTCGAAATAGTAGAAATCATATCTACCTCTCACTTTCGGAATGAGGCTTGCTCAATTGCTTTTTTTCATCATTATATTACTAACAAAATAATTCTTCACTTGTTTGTTTAAAAAAAGTTAAAATTTCCTAGGTCTCGCACAAGCATTTAAAAACAAAGTCCTGCCATTTCTTGGGTCGGCCCTATTAATAAAATTAAATAAAGTTTATAATTGTTTGATTCAAAAATAGTATGTGTGTTATCTTAAATTAATGCATAAAAGGCTAAGGAAAAACACTAACTATATATTATGAAATCATTAAAGGTTTTATTAAAGGATCATGTGATGCGACTTATTTTTCTGATGAACAATAAAAGTTAAACAACAGGGAACTCAAAGAGAAGAGAATAATAATAATAATACTGTAACAACTTGACGGTTCATGTCCGCAGTAGCTCAATTGGAGTGGTGCCAGCAATAGGCACGGACCCTGGTTCGAGTCTAGGTCGCGGGATTTTTCCTTCTCTTTTCTATTTTTAATCAGGGATTTCTAAACTGTGATGTCTGGAGAGGTAAATGAATTAGACATGCAACTTTTAAGCATGCAAATTTTAAGCAAAAAAATTTTTCGTTTTTTCTTCTTTCAAAGAATATACTAAATTTATCTGTAAAAATATTTTTCAGCTATATACACATATGACTGCTCAATTGATATTTTCGATTTTAGACGTTTTGTGACTATCTAAAAAATACTTGACGAATTATCCTGTAACTTCAGGGGTGTAAAGGGCATATTACACCTCATATATTTTACCGAAGGTTTTGTCCTGAAGGCAAATAGGAGACCAGCAGCAAATTGAACAAAATAATGTTTGGGATCACCCTATAAAAAATAATGCTTGAAATGCAATTTAGCTGTAGCATATAATTATGAGGCTTCTTTTACTTATTTGTGTTTATTTGTATGAGAATAGCACGTATATTTATGGGGATATAAAGGTTTCTTTTAAAAAAATGGATATTTTTCGTAAGTTCTTTTGTTTATAACCTGCAGGGTTTTCAACCCAATGCAATGTCATTTTTAGGAAACTTGACAAACTATAGTAGAGACAGCACCCTGCTATCAGAATATAAAAGTATTTTATATTTGATGAAATATGAACATTTTTAATAAATAATGTTTAACTAATGGACACCTGGACCAGATGAGATTAAGCAACATGTGAGAAATCGTGCCGTCATTTGGGCCTGAGATACGAGATATTATCCAAAATTTCCCGAAATTGCTTTTGTCATTAACTACCGGTATGTTGAAATAGCGATTTTATTTCCTGGTTAGCTTTAATCTACTGTTTGGGTAAACCTGTTGTGGGGCACGCATCGTGTTGCGTGTGGAATACGACACGTGACCGCCACATTTCGTTGTTAAAAATGATCAGAAGACTTTTTGATGTCGGTAATTGATTTTAATCTAACTACATGAAACTAAATATATAATTACAAATTGACAGGAATACTACGCAAATGTTCACAAGTCCATTATGCGTTGTCACGTGGCATCGTGTGTAGACTGCGCGGAGACGTGAGAGAAGGAGAGCTCGATCTGTGCAGCGTGGAGTCCAGAAGCGAAGTGTGTTGTCTATGCAGGTCTCCGTCATCTGCCACGGAATATCTCGTTGTGGTCTCGCGGCTGCGAGATAGTGGAAGCGCCGTCTGGTGGCGGCTTCTCGTCGAAGTAGAGGATCGCCACAGTACTCCCCTCCCGAGTACCGGACGGTACGAACAGTTACAAATGTTTCGGGTTGAACCGGACCTGTCTGCCTGACCGGGTGGTGACTGGTGCACTCGTTGGCGGGGTGGGTGTTTGCGGTGACGGCGTATTAGTTTTTGGTGTGGTGGTGATGTCATCTGAATTTGCTAACAGGAAGGCAGACTTGGTGCGGTCGACGCTGACGGTTGATTTACGTCCGTTGATGTCTATTGTGATGAGTTTGGAAGATCTCTGTAATACCTTGTAGGGGCCAGGTATGGTGGGGTCAGGGAAGATTTGACGGAGTCGTTGCACACGAACACGTGAGAGCAGTGCTCCAGTGCTGGGTGAGTAAAGCATCTCTGTTGAGAGTGTGCGGAGGTCGGTATCGGGCGTAGGTGTTCCATGGTGCGCCGCAGGGTCTGGAGGAAATCAGGTGGGCTGACGGGCGATGTGGTGGGTGGTTGAAAGAATCCTCCGGGGAGGCGGAGCGTTTGCCCGTACACCATCTCGGCTGAGGTGGTGTTCAAATCCTCTTTGATTGATGATCGTATTTCCAGTAGGACCATGGGGAGGGCCTCGGTCCACTGGTTGCAGTGGCATCTTAGTGCTTGCTTCAATGAACGATGAAAGCGTTCGACGAGTCCGTTGGATGCTGGGTGATAGGGAGTGGTGCGGATATGGCTGACGCCCAGCATGGTTCTGAGGCTTGAGAAGAGGTGGCTCTGGAACTGGCGTCCCTGGTTTGTGGTGATTGTGTGGGGAACGCCGAAACGAGCGATCCACGTGGATGTGAATGCTCGCGCCACTGTTTGGGCACCGATGTCACTTATTGGCGTGGCCTCCGGCCAGCGTGTGAAGCGATCCACGCAGGTCAATAGGTAGTAGCAGCCCTCGGATGGCGGAAGCGGGCCCACCAGATCGAGGTGGACGTGTTGAAAACGGCCGGCTGGAATTGGGAACTGCTGGATTGGGGTACGGGTGTGTCAGGTTCCCATTAACGATTTAGATAAACACACCATGGAGAATGAATGGAGACTTGTCAAGATCAATAACTGGTCTGATGTTTTTGGAGAAACTGTTGAAAGGAATAGTATTAAGTTTTGGTTTGCTGCATATGAAGTCAAACGAGCTGATGGTGTATTAGCATTTTCAAATATTAGCAAATTTGCACTTAGACTATTAATTCTTCCTATTAGTAATGCTGTAGGCGAGCGTATTTTTTCTAAAATGAATATCGTAAAAACAAAACTTAGGAATCGAACATGTTTAAGGACTTTAGATGCTATTCTGCAGATCCAAACATCTTTGCAAATAGACAACAAATGTTGCAATGACTTTGAACCAACTACAGGAATGATGGCAAATTTTAATTCTCATGTAATGTATTCGGCAAGAATAACAGAAGGATGAAGGATTCGTACGATCGGTGACTGGCTGATTCCACATTCGGCTGACAAACGTCGTGTGCTGCGTTGTGGGCTCTTGACGAAGGACGCCAAAACCATTGTTGAGGTTGTCTCGTCAGTAGCACTTATTGACGGCCACTCCGTGCCTTGTCACCACAGTCCCAGTTTCTCGGAATTTCTTAATTAAGCACCTGGCAGTGTTGTGTGAAATTTGAGGTCTTTGTGGGTGCCGGTTGTTAAAATCTGCAGCTATGACGCGGTAACTTTGTCTTCCAGACATCAAAATGACCTCATTTCTTTCCTCCGTGGTCAAAGCCATCTTCAGTTACCTGGTACAAAATGAAACAAAGTGTGTTGTAACTTTTGAACCATAACTGATACTTCAACTGCAAGCTATATTTTTATGCGGATGATGCTGCTATACTGACAAGGGCATGCCAGCCTAGTGTTGTTGTATCACGTTTGCAGAAAGCCCTTAAAGAATGTGAAATCTGGTTTAGCAAGTGGCGATTAAAACTGAATGTCGACAAATGCAAAGCAATGTTTATCACTAAGAAGGAAAAGAGAAATCTTGACTCCTTAAAGTTATATGGCAAATACTTGGAATGGGTTGATAATTATAGATACCTTGGCGTTGTTATTGATTCAAAACTATCATGGAATATGCATGTGACTTATGCGATGAACAAGGCCAAAAAAGCAAAGTTTAGCTTAATTGCTCTGTTGGGTCGTAACAGTGCCCTCAGTGTTGATAACAAACTACTGTTATACAAAACAATTGTTCGTGTCATCTTGCTATATGGCATGCCCGTCTGGGCTACGATTTGCAAGACAAGATGGAAGGATCTCCAAACTTTCCAGAACATTACCCTAAGGACTATTGCAAAATTAGATAGGAGAATTGCTCGCAATTACTCCATTCATAATGATTTCGATATGACCCATGTCGGGAAATATGTTCAAGAGCTCATGAAAACCGTGCTGCCTGTTATGGCAAAACATGATAATGATCTAGTCTCTGGCATTCTAAAACATTCTCTACATAGAAAAAGGCATCGTAATCCAAGACATATCCTTGATGTCAATTTTGATGACATTGATAATGTCATCTTCCCATATTACTGGGTTTCATAAATTCTTTCGTTTTTTCTGTGGCTTACTATGTAATATACTCCTAGTTCAGACAATCGTCAATCAAATTTTCCTCCACCAAGAGGAGGCAATTTTCTTTCATACTTTGGATGACCTTTATGGGTACATCAGGCTTCTTTTCTAGTTCAGTGTATTTCCCTTGGAATATGATTATGAAGGGTGAGATTATGGAAGCTATGCTTCAAGTTCCACACGAATACCGATACACTATACTGTTCGATTGTCGATTGTGTCAACAATCATATTTAAACAATAGCACTTACAAGCAATTACGCACGTGCTGCTTATTCTCTTTCTATCCTTATTCTTATATATCCTTATCCATATCTATATACAAGGTGTTTTTGAATTGAGTACAGATTTTTTGGGAGATGATAGAAGAGGTCCTTAGAAGTATTTTTTGTAATATGAACATGGGGTCCCCGCAGCTCCGTTTACTTACAATACTGCATTGAACAATCAAATGACACCGGGACGCAGTGTGCGTTGGTAGGCCTAGATTATTTTATTTTTAACAATTAACACAAACAATCTACTGTAATAACTTTTAAAGTAATTGTTTGCGAAGAAATTTCAAGGTGCACGTGCTTGTTTGTTGAAAAGTCTTAAGACAAACTTCATCAAGGAGATTCCATGGTATCCAACCCCTTTGTAAATTACGATTAGTCCATATGTAAATGAACTAATCGCATTCTGGGAAAGCAGTAGGTAAAGATTTGTTTTAAAAAGTTCACTTGATGTACTTTTTACATGTGTAAAGTTAAACAAACAGTATGAATCGTTTTACATGGAATGATTATGCAGACATGCATCTGTGTCTCGGTGCTGCTGGTACCATGGATGGTGCAAGGCGTTTGTATGCTGAACGTTATCCCAACAGAATTCTTCCCAATTCACGAACATTTGGTGCAGTAGATCGTCGTCTAAGAGAAACAGGCGCATTCGCTCATGATAATCATCAGCCTGGACGTCGTCGGTGGTTACGCTCCCCTGAATTAGAGGATGAAGTTTTGGAAAGGTTTAAACCGAAATCCATCGACAAGTACTCGTGCGGTCGGAGCTGCTTTGAATACTAGTCATACCACTGTATGGAACATTTTACATGACAACCTGCAACATCCGTTCAAGCTTCGAAAGGTGCAGGAATGGTTTATGCAGCAACAGAATAGGATTCCAGACTTTCCTTCCATGGTTTTGTGGACAGATGAGGCAACGTTTACGCGAGAGGGAATGTTCAATAGCTACAATAGTCATCTGTGGTCTCATGTCAACCCATGTGCAACACATGTTAACAGTTTTCAGCATCGTTTTTCGTTGAATATTTGGGCTGGCATGATTCACAATGTCCTGATTGGGCCATATCTCCTACCATGCCGTCTTAACGGGCAAACATACCTTGGTTTCCTGAAGGAGGAGCTCCCTAATGTTTCCACTAATGACCAGACATTTGATGTGGTTTCAACAGGACGGCGCACCTTCGCATTACACAAAAGCAGTTAGAGATTACCTAAATGAGACATATCCTGGTCGTTGGATTGGTCGTGGCGGACCAATTGCTTGGCCACCGAGATCGCCAGATCTCACACCGATGGATTTTTTTTATGGGAAAGCATAACATCAATGGTGTACTCCGAACCCGTAGATACCGAAGAAGAATTGGCGGCTCGTGTTGTCGCGGCGGCAGGTGACATCAGCGACCGTGCAAATCTACTGTTTCCACGCGTACATCAATCCATCATAAGGCGTTGCGAAATGTGCTATGAAGCAAATGGCGGTCATTTCGAACAATTACTGTAAAAGTCATACAGTAGATTGCTTGTGTTAATTGTTAAAAGTAAAATAATCTAGGCCTACCAACGCACACTGCGTCCCGGTGTCATTTGATTGTTCAATGCAGTATTGTAAGTAAACGGAGCTGCGGGAACCCCATGTTCATATGACAAAAAATACTTTTAAGGACCTCTTCTATCATCTCCCAAAAAATCTGTACTCAATTCAAAAACACCTTGTATATAAAATCCAAATACCACTCACTGACTCATTTATCACGAAATCTCCAGAACTATGAAGCCTACAAACTTGAAATTTGTCAAGTTGTCACGGAAATCAAACTCCAGCTCGATTTCCGTTGACACTGGCGTTAGCTTTCGCTCTCGATTCTTCTATTCCTCGAGGAGGAGGGCGGAGCAACGTCAGCAAGCCCCTCAAACTCATCAACACGCCTCAACCAATGAGCGAGCCGATCGGGAGCGAGGAGCGAATTTGAAAGAAAATCTCGTGAGGAAGGGAAAAACGGTCGAGCGATCGACAGGGGAGGAAGGTTGGAGAGAGCTAGAACGTAAAAATGGCGAGGCTACGACGAATGAGCTTTGGACTATTTGTAGAAGGCCAAACAGCGAGGAAACGACAAGACGAAGCTGTGGAAAGCCCGTCGGTTTTCATGAATACGAGGAAAGCGACGAACGAGCAGTGCAGGCTGAATTTTTTCGATGATCAGGTGACTTTTAAGTGCCCTGGCCTGTCTCTCGTTGGCCTCGCGTAAAGCAGCATCAACAATGACTGCAAGTCTGTCGCGTGGGAATGCAGTGTATCTTTTATTTTTTATCTGAATGGCATTTTTTCTAGCGTTAGAACGAGGCTAACGAGAAAGACTGGCCCCGGCACTGAAAAGTCACCTGACCAAGATAGGTCTATTAACAATGTAAGTTTCATTGTTTCCATCTTGTATTAACAATCAGTGTTTTTTCCTTTGTTGGAAACAATGAAGATTGGATTGTTAATAGACCTATCTTGGTCAGGTGACTTTTCATTGCCGGAGCATGACCTCCTTTATTATTACAGACCTGTTTTACTGAATAACTTCCATTGTTGCTTTTGGCATTTCTCAATTTCGCCATGGCGCTGTTTAACCTCTCTTTTGTTACCAACAGAGATGAACAAAATGTAGTGCAAACAAAATAAAAATAATATATAATGTATTAAATTTTTTTTGCGTAGAATCTTTTATTTTAAAAGGAAGTTAAATAGTGAATAAAAAGGAACCTAAATTTGGTTAATGAAATGACTGCTTATTCAGTTTGTTTTTAACGTCACTGAAAAGTCACCTGACCATCTTAGTCCAAGAAAAATGGAAAACAATCAGAGGGGGAGGTTAAACAGCGCCACGGCAAAATTGAGAAATGCAAAAAGCAACAATGGAAATCATTCAGTAAAACAGGTCTGTAATAATCACGGTCTATAGATATTCATGGTCATCGAGCTTCGGCCATTTTCCATTGTTTCGAGAAGCTAAGGAAAACAGGCCGCTCCAGGTACCGCATAGATCGCACTATAGCCGACCGCAACCTGCGATAGAGATTTTCATTGAAACTGATTACGAAAGTGAAGTTTCTGTCTGCCGATAGGGTGGCGCTGCAGGCGCAGTTGGGCAGATTGTACATGCAGCGCCACTTTTCAATAGAGTTCCCGCCCTACCGGGAGCTAGAAACTTTAGCTTCATTTTAACAATGGAGCTCGATGACCATGAATATCTATAGACCGTGGTAATAATAAAGGAGGTCATGGCCGGAGCCTGTATTTCTCGTTAGCCTCGCGTTAGAAATTGTGACGTCGTTGTTTGCTTTGTTTAATGAAGACTTTTGCGATTATTCCGTGAAACAGCATCAACAGTAAGTGGAAGTCTTTCGCGCGGGAATACAATATACTACCTCCGTTCAGAAATGATTGTCCGTTTTGATACTTTTATTAAACATAAGAACATTAATTATTCGCTTGTCCTTTTTTGACTTTATTTTAATTATTATGATCATAGCAAGCTGTTCATTAATTTATATGTTCTTAAGTCACGTTTTCTTTGCATAATATGGTCGTAATATGGGCTTCAAAGTTGAAACCCATATAGATCAACGTTCCTGGGAAGAGCAACCAGTGGAAAAAATTGAGAATATATTTTTGTCGTTCCTAACAGCATTAGAATCTTCAATGTTAGTCGAAGGAGGTAATAATTATAAATTACAGCACATTGGCAAAGATGCAAAGAGAAACGTTGGACGACTTCCTGTAATGTTAAACTGCAGCCCAGAGGCGATCAAAATTGCCCAAAATTGTTTATAAATTAAATACAAATTAATTAACCTACCATTGTAAATATAATTAAATTAAAAATATTGGCAAAATAATTTTTCGCTCAAATTATTTATTTTTGTCAAAAGAGACAATCATTTTTGAACAAAAATTTTGATCAAAACGGACAATCAATTCTGAACGAAGGTAGTATCTTATTTTCTAAAAGGGCTTTTCGTGGCAACCGATACAGTATATAAAGAAGCTGGTTGACTGACTCATCAACGCACAGCAAAATCTACTGAAGCCACCAACTCGAAACTCGGTGAGGTCATAGGACGGATAGCGTAGACTGATGATTAAGGCAGAAGTTGTTCGCTATGTCCTCCGCCTTGTTCCGCTACTAATTGGAAGCGCAAAATGGCATGCTCCACAACAGATCGGAGAGTATCTGTACTGATGCAATGGATGTGAACCCTGCCAGCCCCATCTGTCGGCAGATTTTGGAACTATATTTTTTCAACGCCAAACAAAATTCCATTACCTCACGATTGTTATGCAAAAATATCAGGTCATTCTGACGAGTAGTTTTCAAATTATCGATTTTTGAAATCGTAACTTTAATTATTGTCACCCTGTATAACAATAGCGAAGCATTGCCGGACCTGCTAGTATAAAACGAACAAAATTTGTGTCAACGATCAAATTTAAACAATAGCACTCACAAGCAATTACGTACGTGCTGCGTATTCTCTTTCTATCCATCCAAGTATAAATAAAGGAAATCATTTGAGTTCGTCACGGAAACAGTTTTGCATTGTTGTTGCACGTTTAAGCATTGTTGACGCTCACTTAAAGCACACGCCGGAACTGAAAAGTCACCTGACCATTGTTGTCTGAGCAACAATTTTTATCATTAATCACGGTCTATAGATATTCATGGTCATCGAGCTCCATTGTTAAAATGAAGCTAAAGTTTCTAGCTCATCACCTACGGAAGAGTATTGTTAATCATATTTCAACCAAACATAAGCCCGAAATTGTCCCTACTGTAGGTGATGTAACATTGTATGATTTTTCCGTGAGCAGGCTTTCTCTCTAGGCGGTATTGCTGTATTTACTTTCATATTCAGCACAGCCTACTATATAGATAACAGCCTGTTCATTCGACCGATTTCCATTGAAATCTTAAGACCGCGTTAGTTCAACGACTTCTCAGGTGAGGGCGCTTTTAGTGAAGGAAACCTAAAGCTCTAGATTAAGAAAGTACGGCAAACCTTTTCCGCGCCGCCCGCAGCTGCTGATTGGTAGAACGGCTGTCACGTGAGTTTGTCAGCCACTGTTGGCCCAAACGCAGCGATAGATACCACTGAAATGCATGTGGAAGATGCAATTTAGATTAAATTTTTAACGAAATATTCGATGATTGATCCTAAATTTGAATCCGAATAAGCAAAATTTCAGAATCCTTCAATCTATGCTCCTTGGAGGTTAATAAATTCGTTAAAATATCTGAAGAAGTAATAAGAAGCAAGTACGTTTATATTATAACTTCACCGAATGTTATAGAAATGTTGCACTGTGCATTTCTCAGATTATCAGAAAATATAATTTTTTGTTGAATATAGTTCTTTTTAAGAAAATACAATTCAATATAATGTGACGTTATCACGTGTTTAGTGATGTATTCAATTTTATGATAAAAGTAGTCACAGGAATAATAGCAGGTATTATTCAGTATTTTAGTGAGAATAAAGTAATATAACTGTTTTTGAAGTAGTGATTTATTAAGTCGAGATATTTCAAGATTATAAGTTTGGATATTAATCGAAGGCACACGATTGTGAAACAGTAGGAGGGGTGGAGCAATGACAGGAAGAGACATTCTTTTGGAGTTTAAGTAAATATTGTAGATATTGGTCATTGGATTCCTCGATAAATAGACATGTTGATTTTTTTTAAGATTTGTTTGTGTTATGAATTTCATATAGTGTTCACAAGTCTGCAGGTGTCTGAGACTACGCAACTGTAAGTAAAAATAAACCTAAATGCGTAAAATCTATTTTGATTGTCATGACAAAGAAAGGTATAAGACAGAACTATTTGGAAGAACTTTCTTAGAATTGAGTTTTAATTGATACTATCTCTTTCCTCAGAGCAATTGATTTTTATTGACATTTATTCACATTTTGTATGTTATCTTAGTTATAAGTACTTGGGGAATTTAAGATTAACTTTCTTTTTTTTGATAAGATCTATCTACTTCTTTTTTACTTAGCTTTAAGATCCTCTTATTTAATTTTATGGTATATGTTTACTTTAGTATACCAAAGCTCATACTAATTCAGGATTCGTTAAAACTTGCGGAAAATAAACATAAAACTTAACGAAATGTTCACGACACAGCAGCAGATACTTTCAATGTAATTTCTTATGCAATTTCGAGTTATTCGTCGCTAAAATTTAGAAGCCCACACTGTAAGCTGAAATCTTAAGCTTACGCAAAAATCCGAGAGAGAGCGCCACTTTTACGAGAGCAGAAAAGAGCACACGATGACGCATACAATTTGCGTTGATTGGAAAACGAGAAACGAAATTTCAAGTTGGCAGAAAGGCAGCATTAAAAGAGAATGAACAACTCCAATTTTTTTTTTTTTTAATTTCGACACCATTAATTTGGGTTTTTTTGTTTCCATAATAATCACCAATTATTAATAATAAATTTATTATATTTATTTGGAACGCATAAAAAATAATTAAATTTAATTTTAAAATTTTAAATTAATAATTCAATTCATTTATTGTGTTCACACAGCTAATTCAAGCCACCACGAAACTACAGTATCGAGCAAATAGAGAGTTACAAGATAAAAAAAAAGAAATAATCAATAAATAAAAATAATATTACGGAGTAAATGTAAATAAATAAATAATAATAATAATAATAATAATAATAAAATAATTTCATTTCTCGAAAATAAATTAATTAATAATAGCTAATGATAATTATGGAAACAAAACAAAAAAAACCAACAAATTAATGGTGTCGAAATTGAAAAAAAAAAATTCGAGTTCATTTTCTTTTAATACTGCCTTTCTGCCAACTTGAAATTTCGTTTCTCGTTTTCGTGCGTCATCGTGTGCTCTTTCCTGCTCCCGTGAAAGTAGCGCCCTCTCTCGGATTTTTGCGTGAGTTCTACTTGGGCTTAAGATGTCAGTTTACGATGTAGCGGTCAGGATAGCTAGACTTTTAGCGACGGATAACTCGGAATTTGCATAAGAAATTACATTGAAAGTATCTGCTGCTGTGTCGTGAACATTTCGTTAAGTTTTATGTTTATTTTCCGCAAGTTTTAACGAATCCTGAATTAGTATGAGCTTTGGTATACTAAAGTAAACATATACCAATTTTGTATCTCATTGGTGATCTATTTAACTTTGAATAAAAGACATTTGTTTGATTCCAATCCTTGCTTTCCTTATTGAAATAAATAAGTCACAGCCTGCCATTTTAAAAAGAACCTAACCTATGTCCTTGATTATGCATGTTAAGTTTGAGCAATTTTGTTAGCTAGCTGTCTTAGGATTCATTATATTGGATTCTGGTACTGATTTGAAGAAAAAGGGGGGGTGGTCCAGTTGAACTGATTGAGGTTGCATTGGCACCCATCGTATTAAATATTGAATCAATGACATGTGGTTACAATAACAAGGTTAAACTGTCTGTGAAATGTGGAGGCAAAACTTGAAATAAAACGTCCATGTTATTTTCATCTTATTTTAGCAAAGTTAATTATAAGCTTTTATTAACTTTGCTGTGTTAGTTTGTTTAGGTCAAATCTTGTAATCAATATTAAACCAACTTTCCGACAAGCTAGGGAGCTGCAATTTGACACACTTTTGCAGAATCGATGACAATGATAAAGAAAAAAATTTTCAAATCGGTTCATTGGTTCGTGTTCTAATGGTACTAACTCATTACCAAGAATTGATTGTTGTAACAATTGGACATTTCGTTATGGCGAGAGGTAAATGTATCTATTGTTTATTGTTGCAAAATTAAGCTGTATTGTTGCCACTAAATAAAACATTATAAAAGCTTGGTTTGATAAAACCTTTTTCCTCTTATCTTGTTATCACTCATCATTAAACTTGAATATAAAATATGAAATTGAATAATGAAAATTTGCTAGTTGGGTGGAAAAAAATATAGAAAATTTTAACTATAAGTTTTGGATAGATTTTTTACGTCAATATTATAAACCTCCATAAATGAATAAATTTCAAAATACATTGCATGTGTAGTTATTTTTATGTATTTTTTTTTTGTAATCAAACGGATAATTTTTCCAAATTCTAATTTTTAAAATTTTCTATCAAAATATAATTTTCAAAGTAATTTTTATATTTAAATCAAAAACTTAAATTTAATAGTTCCTATTTTATTAAATTATATTTGATATTTTTATAATTATAATTATACTTTTTTTAATAATTTAATAATTTTTATAATTTAATAAAATTAAAATTGGTAAAGTGAAATTTTTGATATAAATATAAAAATTAATTTCATAAAAGTTTATTAAATTATATTTTAATAAAATTTTATAAAATTATATTTTGATAAATAAAATTACAAAAACTACACAGTGTTTTTTAAAATTTATTAATTACATGTAAATCGTTTATTAAGGATAAATAAATAAAGTGAAAATAAACTAAAAACTGAATCTGGTTATCATTAAACTGCCTCAACGTTATCATTATTTATATGGAAAAAATTATAATTGAAAACAAAATTTAAAGAAAAATCAATATTTACAGAATTTACTGATTGCCAGTTATATTTCCAGACGATAATAATAAGAAAATTTGCGAAAAGGATGCATTTAAGACGAATTTTAGAGGAAGCGTAACTCACTTTATAGGGCCATTTGGGCCAACAATGGCGGATTTGGTAGCAGACGACGAAGTTTGCCGCACTTTCTTAATCTAGAGCTTTAAGGAAACCTAGAGCACTGTATTAGGAAAGTACGGCAAACCTTTTCCGAGCCGCCCGCAGCTGCTGATTGGTAGAACAGGAGTCACGTGAGTTTTTCAGCCATTGTTGGCCCAAACGCAGCGATGGATATCATTGAAATGCATGTGGAGGATGCAATTTAGATTAAATTTTTTTAATGAAATATTCGTTAATTGATGCAGAAGTTTAATTCGAATAAGCAAATCTTCAGGCTCCTTCAATCTATTGCTCCCTGGAGATTAATAAATTAGTTAAAATATCCGAAGAAGTAATAAAAAGCAAGGAAACTTAGAACTTTATCGAATGTTGTTGAGATATTGCTTTGTGCAGTTCCCAGACGATCTGAAAATATAATGTTTTCATACTATTTTGGCGCTAAAGAAAATTACTGAGAGTTTATATTACAAGTCGAAAATTCTTTTTAAGAAAATACAATTCAAGTAACAAGGTTAAACTTCTGTGAAATGTGGAAGTAGGAGATTTAAAAAACTTGAAATAAAACTTTGATGTTAGGTTATTTTTTTATTTATTTTTTTATTTTTTTAGCGAAGTTAATTATCACTCATCATAACAGGATACTATAGTTACTTGAATGTAACGATTAAAATTGAATAACGAAAATTTACTGTTTGGTTTAAAAAAATATAGAAAGTTTTTACTAGAACAAGTTTTTGATAGATTTAACATTATAGACCTCCATAAATGAATAAATTTTAAAATACACTGCATGTGTAGTTTTTTTTTCCTGAATTTTATTTTTTTATAAGATATCATTTTTTTCCAAATTATAATTTTTTAAATTTTCTATCAAAATTTAATTATCGAATTAATTTTTATATTTATATCAAAACTTCAATTTAACAATTCCTATTTTATTAAAGTATATTTTGATATTTTTATAATTGTAATAGTATTATTATAGTTTAATATTATTTATAATTTAATAACATTAAAATTGAAGTTTTGATAAAAATATAAAAAAATCATGTGATAAAATCCAATGAATAGGAAGTTGTGGGTGGCCTATCCCATGGTGCACTTTTCATCATCCCAAATATGCAAATTAGGACACATTCAAAATTTATCTCAAAAACCGTAAGGGATAGAGAAAAAAACCCAATTGCAAACTTGTGCAAAAAAAAAAACAAACAAAACGAAAAAAAAAGTCATCCAAATCGGACCAACCAATCACCCACAATCACGTGGTGAAATACGGTCCAATCACAGTGTCATTGTACAATCCACACCATACATCTCCAGTGTGCTAAAACATGCCTTTTATTTGCTTTTCCGCATGAAAGTGAATGGGAGTATGGTTATTTATGTTAATTTTTTGATTTGCATGCTTTACATGGTGGAAATATCAACATTCAGTTTTCCTTGTGCAGTATGACTGTTTGTAAGCTGCAAACAGTTCACCACGTGATTGTGGGCGATTGGTTGGTCCGATTTGGATGATTTTTTTTTGTTTTGTTTGTTTTTTTATGCTGAACAAGTTTGCAATTGGGTTTTTTCTCTATCCCTTACGGTTTTTGAGATAAATTTTGAACGTGTCCTAAGTTGCATATTTGGGATGATGAAAAGTGCACCATGGGATAGGCCACCTACAACTTCCTATTCATTGGATTCATCAAAATTGATATATCTGCTTCGGTTCAAAAAATAAAAGGGGAGGACAGACTTATGGACCACCCTGTATAAAATCCAAATACCACTCACTGACTCATATATCACGAAATCTCCAGGACTATGAAGCCTACAAACTTGAAATTTGTCAAGTATATTTCTCTTAGCTTCTAGGTGCTCGCTAAGAAAGGATTTTATTTATTCTTTCTTCCTTTCTATTGTAGATTATTTTTAAAATTCAATTTACCTCGAGCTGAATGGGATTTTTGCCAGCTTTAAAAAATTGTGACGTTTGCTTTGTTTAATGAAGAATTTTGCGATTGTTCCGTGAATCAGCATCAACAGTAACTGGAAGTCTTTCGCGCGGGAATACAATGTATCTTATTTTCTAAAAGGACTTTTCGTGGCGACAAATCTTCGGATCCACTGAACAGATTGCAATAAAATGTTGCACAGATTGCACTTACTTATTTTACCACGTAGGCGCTCATTAAGAAACGGTTTTTCAAAATTCCATTCCTACGGAGGGTAACGGGGTGGGGGGTTAAATTATAGTATTTGGTTATAACGGCATTTAATGAATAACGTAAAATCTGCATTTGCGATATAGATTTATACTTTGTCTCGATTATCTGATTTTCTTAAGTCAGGCGGAGAAGGGGGGGGGGGGGGGAAGTAAAAATAATACAGTATATAAGGAAGCTGGTTGACTGAATCATTAACGCACATTAAAATATACTGAAGCCACCAACTCTATACTCGGTGAGGTCATAGGGCGGATAGTGTAGGGGCGTGTTAAGACGGAGTTTTTCGAAATTCGGACCCCCTACCCACCCAAAGCTTGGCTCCGCCCCCAATAAACGCAGATCTTCGAAATTTTGTAGGAAGGTTTCTAGCTACCGTTCCAAAAAAGGTAGTATCCCCGTTTTTCGGTATTCGAATTTTAAGGGTGCGAAAACTAATAAAAAATCGATTTTCGGGGGCGTTTCACAAAATTTTCTGATATTTGGATGCAACTTCGCGGAGAATAAAGATAAAGCAACGAAATTCGGAGTGAAGGTTCTCGGGGATATTTCCGCTTTGTGAAGGGCGCCAGGAGAGTCCAAAGACTGGCCCCCCGTTTTGTATTTTTGCCATCTAAACTCCAATGCGGAAATGCAGACAGACTCAAAATTGAGCACGAGGATGTAAAAGACGATATAAAAAAAGGAGCTTTCGATTAATAGGGGGGCAGAAATCCAATAAAATCTCAAAATAAGCCTAATTTTGACGTTCGCGTCTGGTCAACCCCACTCGGTGGCAAATTCACGTAGGACTTAGATAGTTGAACCGAGAATAGTTCACATAATTTGCAAAAAACTAATTTCTGCAAGGTAAAATGGGTTAATTTCTCGTCAAGCTTTTATTGATACATGGATTTTATCAGAGTCTATTTGGAAAAAATAATGGGAATAAAGAATTAGCAACTTAGAGATCGTTCATAAAAAATGTTCGCTAAAATGACAAAATTTTAATCTCTTTCCCTTTATAATATTGAAACATTAGCAAAACCCCCTCCCCCAAACGAATTTGTGTTTAAGTTCAAGCATTTTAAGAACGATGTTTGCAGAACAATAAATGTTTGATTTCAATTTGCGCTTTTTTTTTTTTTTTAATGTCCAACTTTAAAGTTAAATAACTTTATTTAATATTTATATTAAATTTATGAAGATTCTTGTTAATATAAGTTACAAAATTTGTTAAAAGCGTTATAGATTAAGGTTAAATGTACTCCAAAAATTTTTTTTAACTTTTTGGTATAGAGATGTTCCTTTCTTCCTTGAAAGGTTTATGAATACCGTTATCACAATAATAGGCATACAAATTTCAAATGGGTTCTTATAAAAAATTTCATAAAATTTTTTTCATTTCTGTAGCGAATTTATGCTCTGAAATAGCCAAAAACCATGCAACAACATTGAAATTAACCTGATTTACGATCTATTTCGATTGAAGCGTCCTCATACGAGTGGACAGCGTAACTCAGGAGCTGGCGTACTTTCATTTCTGTTACTATGCTATTAGTTGCTTTTGAGTTATATTGCTTATTGTTGCTGCAAAAAGGAAATTTGCATAGTCAAAACCCCATAGAATAAAAGCTGTGGTCAAGTCGCTACATAGTAGGGACCCTACGTCACGAGTCGTAACTCACGACCAGGGTCTATAGAAGTAAAATGGTCGTTCAACTCCCGTCATTTTCCATTGTTAAGGCACTGCCTACTATATAATAAACTGCCTGTACCAACGCAGCTAAAATCGCAGTATGACATTGTAGTTCCCAAAATAACACACCAACTTTCTGGCGCCATCCACCATCTACATCTATACTTCGTCCAACAAGAGAAAAACAGGGTGTGTTTCCGGTCTGATATCGACTACTCACTCATCCGCAATGCTTTGTGGGATCTCTCCTTCAGCGGCTACACAAGTCACTTTGTAATGGCGACGCCCGTGCAACAACTCTTCAGCCAAACAAGGAAAAACCTTTTACAGCCAGGCTAGGGAGATTTGTGTGGAACGTATTTTGCTACTTTAAAGGAAAATAGTGTTTTAAAAGCTCATCTGCTTTGATAGATGAAACTTCCAAGGCAACGCAAGTTTCTTTTTCTTGCGTTCGAACAATTGTTCAAGAAGGAAATGAAGCGTCGTCATGCGAAGCTACCACCCCCCTCTCCTCGCTTTTCGACTCCTGGAAAGAAAAGGCCCAGGGAATCTCGAACAACGATGTACCTGTATATAAAATTGAGTTAAAAGACAATTTTATGAAGTGTACAATATTTTTAATTATAATTAAAGCAAAGCAACTGAATAATATTAAAGCTTCTGCTGCAATATTATAAAGCGCTTCTTCAATGAGACATGAGACAGAAGTGGTTAAGCGCATGAGGCCCCCTTTCTCTGATTGGCTAATCTGAAACTTCCTGTGACACACCCTGTTTTTCTCTTGTTGGATGAACTATAGTGCTCTAGTGGTTTCGCTATGGTTTCTTAATGAGAAACCATGGTTTCAGTTTGTCGGGATTTCTTTAGAAGCAGATTCTTTTAAGTTGTTATATGTATATTTTATCAAAAAAATCTATAATGTTAAGCAATAACTTATAAACAATACTTTTCTTTTAAATTATGAAATAATTTTGTATTTAAACATTACCACTAATTACTTAACCAGAGAGTAAAGAAATAACACCACGAAATTTAGAGCTTTAATCATCACTAAAGCGCTGTAATCCGGAGCTTTAACCACCAAGGGTACGCAGCGCCAATTTTAGTTAGTGGGGAAATAGGAAATTACAACAAAAATTGTTGTTTTCTATGGTGAGGGCCGTTGTACAGGCAGTCATTATACCGGATGTAAATGGACGACGTTTCACAAATTTAAGGATATGTAGAGGATGACGTAGTTAACATTTTTTATTAATAAACCCATAGTCCCAAACGAAAAGCGACGGAGCCACAGCTTGTTTGATGTCCTGGTTTGTCAAGCATTGAACTAGGCACGTTTACTACGATGTCCCCTGTCATTGCAGACTGTCAGCTCACAGGCTGTTTTCAAATGGTACTGTCCGGATGCACAGCACATTCTCCAATCACATAATCTTGCATATCAGGTTGGTACGAAATTCCCGTTGTTAGTTTGGAACATTCCATAAGGGTGAAGGTTTTTTTTGCGCTCTAAGTTTTGTGCTGTATGAGTTCAGGAATGGACTTTACCGTGACCACCGAGAGAGAAGGCCTCTGCGATGAAACGTAATACACTGTTACATCATCATAGATAGTGCATTGTTATTCGTATTTCAACCAATAATAAGCCCTGAATTAGCACTATCTATAATGATGTAACAATGTATTAAATTTCAATGCGGAGGCCTTCTCTCTCGGTGGTCACGACTTTACTGTGAGGCAAAAAACAGCGAGAACTTTCGTACCCAATTACGTACAGAACTGTTACTGGACTGTCCCATTTCAGATCGCCACAAATTATCTCAGTGTACACTGTGATCTGCTTATTATTACATGCTGTGGCTCCGTCGCTTTTCGTTTGGGACTATGGGTTTATTAATGAAAAATGTTCACCACATCATCCTCTACATATCCTTAAATTTGTGAAACGTCGTCCATTTACACCCTGTATAGTAGGCAGTGGTTAAGGGAAGCTAGGGAATTCAGATCACGCTAGGAGCCGCATAGGTCGAATACACTTTCTGCGATGTATGCGGCACCTAGCGTGATCTGAATTCCATAATTTGTAGAGTTACTGGACTTGGGGGATCGACGTCATGAGATTCTACCTCCATGTCCAGAGCAGTCTCTTCATCCTCCTCCTCGACCACTACTGCAGAATCACCACCGATGTTGTCATTCCCTTCGACTACATCCATATCCAGAACAGAATCCTCCTCCTCTCCCTGTTTAGCGTTCACTTCAGCACTCACTTCAGCGTTCACTTCAGTCTTGTTGTCACTAACTATGCTGTCCGTTGTTGTTATACTACAATTCACATCTTTCATATCTTTCACATCTTTAGAAGGTTCTACTATAGTTATTTCTTCGAGTAGATCGGATTTTACCTCCGACAAAATTTCCTCCTCTTCCGAAGACTCCTCCTCTGCAGTCCATGGTGTTCTGCCAACAAACTTAGATAAGCACTTTTCACACTTATCTATTCTACATAATTTCACAAAACATGCACCGAGATGCGTTTGTTCCCAATGCTTGTAATAGTTTGCTTTTTTAGAAAAGTATTCACCACACTCAGAACACTCAAGCTGGAAAGGAGGAGGATTCAGATTTGTTTTGAAATCTGGCGCTTTCCCGACTTGCAGAGGAGATTTAGCTTTTTTTTCATCAGGTGTGTCTAGCACTCGCTTTGCAACCGTGCTATGAGCCTGATAAACATGAGTCTCAAAGAGTTTATACATGCCAAATGTTGCTGCGCAAACAGTACACTTATACGAAAGATGTGCAGGTTTCAAAATCATATTATGATCCTTAGACATGTGTGCTAACAGCTTCCATTGAAACACTTTGCCACAAATTGTACAGCGTCCACTATCCTGACCTTTGTTTGCATTTTCTTGCATGCTCGACGTCACTAATCCGTGGGCACCGAGGAGATGACGCTCCAAACCTTGATCTGTAAAAAACCTGAACTGGCACTTTTGGCAATTGAGGGGAGGGCGGTTAAAAATCATTTTTGGATGGATCTTAACTTTGTGGATCCATTGCATGTGCGTACGAAGTTGCTCTAAATCTTTAATGTAACCATCACATATTTCACACACTACAAACGAAGAAGTATTCTGTCCACTTAATTTGGACATAGTTGAAGAGGGTCCTGGCATACGAGTTCTAGACTGCAGCACCGAAGAGGCCTTTGTTACTGGCGTTATCGATATATTAGGCTTTGGGGTTTGTAGTCGTTGAGAATTTAAATTTCCCATTAACACTGATCTTGAAGGTGCTGCGGTGGCTATGTTAGGTACTAACGCTACAGGTGTAGGTCCCTGCATGGACAAACTGTTAGAAGAAGCAGTGGGTAAAATAGTGAAACGAGGATTGGGCATCTGTCCCATGTTTCCTCCGACGACTGGCATAAATTGATTTGGATTATTTACAACTTGATATATTTGATTGGCCTGATATTGTTGCATTTGATTAGCTACAAGAGATTGGTTTGATGGAAGATACACTGATGGCTGTGCAACACTACCTCGATTTACTGGTTGCTGAGGGTAAACCATATTACTAGATCTATAATATAAATTCCCCATGCTGTTGGTCAATTGCCTATAGGGGCCTTGGGTTGAAACCGATAGTTTAGGATCTTTTGGTTTTATAGTAATTTTATTTTTTGCAGCGTAAGTTGCAATGTTTGGATTATACTTATTAGTTGGCATGACAGGCATACCAGAGGTTGGTGGTATAATCGGATATACTTTAGGGCGTTTCGCTGGAGGATCAAATTCGGGTGGGGGAGCTAAATTTTTATCGGGAATAAATTTCTTTTGGCATTTGAGTGAATGCTTATTTACTTTAGCTTTGGAATTGTCTTCAAACTCGCATAGAGGACAATGGTAAAAGCAATGAGGTTTTTCTAATTTTGCCAGCATTCCATGCTCTGCTTCCATGTGAAATTTAATATCATGAGCAACACGTGTACGAAACTTGCAAAAATTACATCGGTAATCTAAATGTTTTTCGTGGGGAAAACTATAATGATTCTTCATCACAAGAATGGATTCCGTTTTGAAACTACAAAATTCACATTTTTTAAGAGGAAAATGAAAGGGTTCGTTTTTATCTTTTGTGTCTGCGAGAGTTTTTATCAGAGAGTCCATGTTTAAATCAGAATGCATGCTTTTACCTTCTTTTTCAGTTTTGCGCTTTTGTAATTTTATGAGGTCCGTTTGTACCCATTCTTTAGCTAAGTTTAGACCTATTTCTACAAAGAACTTCCCCAAGGAATTCTCAAAATATGCACCCCATCTGTCGGCAGTTTTCGGCCTTCCTATTGGATTACCATAATTATAAACGCTTGTAGTGGTCGATGGCGACAAAGTGGTTGTAGGAGTAGCGTACATCTTATTCCTATTAGCCTCCTCTATTTCTTTGAGTTCTTTAGGATCTAACGGTAACATCTTTAGAAACTCAGAAATGGTACGCGATGGCGGATATTCAATTAAGTATGGTACTACGAGGGAAGGAACTTCAACAGCCATTCCACCGTCTTCAATGACTGATGAGGACAGTGATGTGGTGCTTCCGTTGCTTGAGGTAGTAATGTTTTTCATTTGACTGGGCATTAAAGTCACCGAATTTAAGGAGATAGGCGCTATGGATGTAGAATTTGTCTTACCAACACCGGTTTCTACAGTTATTGTGTTAGCTACACTTTGAGATTTTGGAGTGCTCCCAAGTTCAGAAGTTTTTGTTTCAATAATAACAAGCGTGGGCTTCCCTTCTTGCGAACTACCCATATCTTTCCGCACTGCATTATTTATTACCTGTGCCAGTGATTTAGTTTCCGTAACGATAATAGTCTGCCGTTTATTCTCGTCAGGCTTGACGGGCTCTTTTGGTTGAGGCAACGCTTCTACATCTTTCGTTACATTCGTCTGATCGGAGGAATGTTCATCTTTTGTCTCTTTGGTTAAATCTTTTGCCGATTTATTTTCAGACCCTGCAAGCAAAAGTTCAGCTAAGCTTTCATCTTTGTGCTCGGATTCAGGTGTGGTTTTTGAAACACTAACTTCCTCGTTATTTGCAGAAACGGACGAGGCATTCTCCTTTTCACCATCGTTAGAGTTTTCAGGTTTGGGAGAATTACTTAATTACTCGTATTTTACTTATATTGTTGATACCCAAAATTAATAGTGAGCTTAGTAATGCATTCTACAGTTGGTTTATCAATTATTTATTTAAAATTGTGTAGAATACACTAATTTTGGCAGTAGTATGTCAATAATTTCGGCTGCATTGAAATTGAAAATGAAACTAATATTTTTACTCACAATAGTTGGCGCTGCATGCACTGAAGGTGTTATTATACATGCAGCGCCATTTTTGAATAGAGTTCCCGCCCTATCGGGAGTTAGAAACTTTAGCTTCATTTTTCAGTGGAGTTGAACGACCATTTACTTCCATAGACCCTACTCACGACTGAAATCCAAAATTCGCACCTGGTGAGAAACTGATGCTAGTTCGCACCGCTTTCACAAGTCCAAAAAGCAGAGCTATTGCTAGATTTTATCTTCACCTGTATGAATGATGCTTTGCATTTTTCCTGTTAGATCTATCCACAATTTTAAAATCATTTGTGAAAAATTTTAATTCTTCTCAAAAATGTAATCAGTTACTATTAAAAATGCAGAGTTTAATAAAAAAAATCTTATTTTATTTATTTGAATTAACATTATTTAGTTGATAAACGCTGTTTGTGAATGTAATACGTTGTTAAACACATTTTAATTTTGAGAAGGTACCGTTTACGATCAAAATAACTTTGTGAAGGCATCCTCTTAAATTGCACCAAATGGGTCCTAGATGCTTAATTCTTAAATCGTTGAGGAAATATTTACAATAAATTTTAAAAATATGCATTCAACAAGAAATTTTTTTTAAAAAACTTTTATTAACCAAAATAAAATTTACATGTAACAATTTCAATTTCATACAAAACAACTCTGAAAAAACTTTCAAAAACAGTTATGATACGACTATCAATTAACAAAAAACATTAAAAAACTTTATTTACAAAATATAAATTTAAAAGTTATCCCAATAAAAGGAGAAAAACTTTTAACATTGGTCGGCTGCATTTTGAAGTATTTTGCCTATGTTTATAATTCCAAGTTAATATACTGTACATTTAGGTTTTAACTGTGAATCCTAGGTTTTTTCAAACGAATATTTTCGTCAATCAATTTGTTAATCTAAAAAAAAAAAGACACATTAATGAACTGATTACTATGATATTATAAATTATGATGATACAATCATAACAGACCTATTATATAAAACTAGGATCCCCCAGTGATCGAAATTCGATCATATTTCTGAACGGATATATATGAGAGAAGGACGAGACAAAAACACCATGGAATACAATAAATAATAGTTATTAATTAAAAAAAATAATAATAATTAAAAAATAATTATTTATTTATTTTTTATTTTTAATTAATAACTATTATTTATCATATTTCTGAGGAAGAAAACTATCCGTTTTGGCTTTAATTTTGCTTATTAATAAACGTTAAATAATGAAAAATAGACAACACTCAATAAATATCCAAAATTACTACTTCAAGTTGGAAGCATTGAACTCTCCCCCCGTCCTGTCAATGTTCTTCTTCGAGGATTTAAATTAAATAATAAAAAATTTCATTTGAATTATATTTGAAATTAACATTTGGAGTGAATGTCATCTAAATAGAGAGAAAAAAAAACTAACTTACCAAGTTGAAAGCAGCAAATTTTTCACAAAGCAATTTGATATGAACGCAACGATTCTCTCACAATTTCAAAACTGACTGAAAATCAACAATTAAAATGCTTTCAAATGAACATCAACAAATGATTTGAATTAACTTGATATTTGATATTTAATATAAGACAATAAAAAAAGACAATGCTACGTGTGTTGACAGATATAGGCTCCGTGCAGATGTAATTATAAGCGCGCCAAGTGGCAGAATTGCGCAGTTTTTGTAGGATTAAATTAAACGTGAAGAAAATCTTAATAACAAACTGTAGAAGGTTACTAAAAGCAGAAATTAATAATACTAAAGTAGACATGCTGAAGAAGGTAGCGTGGCTACTGAAATGTGCATACATGTATCATGCATATAAATAAATTAGTTTTGTGGAGTTTTGTGTATTATTAATTCCTATTTTTGGATAAAATTATTAAATTAAATTAAAATTAAACTGAAAATGGGTCTTTGGAGGATTTTTTCACGCCATACGCCGATATTAATAATTAAATAGAGAAAAATAGTGGAAAAAAAACCAAACAAACACGGCCTGGACTTGAACCATAAACTCAATAGCTCAATAGTACAGATTGTATATACGCCTGTCGCCTGGTGGTAAAATCCAGTGGCGGCCTCTCACTTGCGCACGGAGCCTATGGCGCACAACCTGTTCCTTAATGCTATCTTTTTTGAAACGCCTTTAAACCTTTGTTAACGAACAAATACGCAAACAAAATTTATTGTGCACATCTGCAGCACAGGACCTTTCCAACCATATACGTTTCATGCATATCCGTCCACGTTAACACAGGGAAAAGTGTACGACAAAAAATGGGTTCCCTTATGTATACAGGGTGATTTACATCGAATGTAAAATACTTAAAGGGGGTATTATAGAGGTTAAGATAAACACAAAACGTCCTATGAACATGGGTTCAAATATGAACGATAACTGAGATATGAACAGAAATAAAAATGCCGCCACCAAGATCAACAAGTTAATAACTCAGATTCTGTAAAGCCTAGATTAATGCAATTTGGGGAATAACAAGGTACATAAGACTGTGTATACCGTTAAAATTTGATTGAATTCCAACGAGAAGTTTCCGAGTTACACAGTCAAAATTGTGACAAGTACTAGTTAGTACTCACAAGTGAACACGTATTATGATGTTGAATGAGTAACTTGGAAACTTCTTGTTAGAATTAGATCAAATTTTAAAAGTATACACAGTCTTATGTACCTTGTTATTCCCCCAAATTGCATTAATCTAGGCTTTACAGAACCTGAGTTATTAACTTGTTGATCTTGGTGGCGGCATTTTTATTTCTGTTCATATCTCAGTTATCGTTCATATTTGAACCCATGTTCATAGGACGTTTTGTGTTTATCTTAACCTCTATAATACCCTCTTTAAGTATTTTACATTCGATGTAAATCACCCTGTATATAGATATAATGATTGACAAAACAGTCTAAATGCTGTGCAGTTATAATCACTGAACTCTAAAATAACTCTGAGTTGTTTTAGAGTTCAATGGTTATAATTCTTGAAAGTAAATATTTATACAAATTAGTTTTTTAAAAAATATCAAATAAGACACCTTTAAAGTACTGAATAATATTGTTGAATTGATGATTTATTTAAATCACTCTGAGAAAATCAGAAAATTGTTGGAATCAAACATTAACAAATGTACAAATTCTTTTTAAAAAACTATGGATCAATATTTGTAATAAAACTAACTTTCATAACACTAAAGGTGTCTTACCTGAAACCTAAAAAAAAATAATAATAATCTGTACAAATATTTGCTTTAAAGTAACACAAAACTGAACAACAATGAGAAAGTTTTTCAGTCATTGTATTATGGTTAAAACTTAAATTTAGATTACTGAAATTATAAAATATTCTGATATAATATTAGATAAAATGATGAAAGGACAGAGTACCTTCTCTAATTTTGCCGGATGATATCTCTATTAATAAGTACGATTTCGCTCTCAGTTAATGTGCCTTAATGTCTTACCGCATGCGTTTCCTTATTTCTCTGGTCGTTATGGACGCTCATTAGCTGATGTTCATCGGCACGGGACTTTAGTGATTATTCCTGGCGATCATTTCTCAATAAATTTATTTTCTAGAATTATGGGAAATCCTTTACTTATTATTTTCGAGACAATATAGTGCTTAAACGTGATAAGGCTGACCAATATCCTTCGTGAAAATTAGGGAACGCTACTCTGTAGTTTTATTTCGATAAAATAATAAATAAATAAATAAAATAATAAGTAAATGTTTTTGTGTAATAAACATGGCATTTTTAAGTTTATTTATGCTACTTCGATAAGTTCTTTCTATAGTTTTCATAACCGGCTGTTTCATTAAGTGCTTACAATCGTGCAACTTTAAGCTTAAATATAGAGTCAGGTTTACGTACAAAGTTATGTATTAAAACTAAAATTTCGATATATCGAAAAAAATTTGTGATAGGTAATATTGACATACACGGATAATTAGAGAATAACATTATAAACTCAATTAGACACTTTAAAACAATGAAAAATAACTTTCCTTACTTGCTGGTGATGGCAAACGCATGCTTCGTTACGGAAACAAGCTGACAACTTCAGACTAGACTTCGATGGTGACGTATAACCGTGAGCTTGACCAGCTTTCTATTCGGTTAATTTCTACTATCTGACCAAAGTTGTACCACATAGCGACTTGGCCGGCTTTCTATTCTAGGGGACTTTGGCAGAGCGCAACTTGTTTGACGAAAACAAAAATAATCAAGAGCAAATAAGAAATTGCCGCTAAAATTATTTCTTTTACGTATATTTTTCATTTTCGTACGAAAAATCGCAAACTGTCTAATGTTATGGAATGTATTGGTGGTGAAGAGAAAGAGAGAGACATAATTGAAATTATGAAAAACAAGGAAATTACCACTCGAGGAGGGTATTGGAAAGTAGCTGAAGCCCAGAGATAATCAATTGTTACCCTTTTATCTGGACTTTTTAGCCCCCCCCCCCAATTTTTTAATCAAAACATTGATTTCCTCGAACTTAGTATTTTGAAAATGTAAAAGAGCTCTATCTTCGAATAATTTATCACATGCCATATTAGTGATTTTTTTAGAAAATATGTATAACCGGGTGCTCCAGTGGAAACACCGGAAGTAGCCCTAAAAATGGGACCTCCCAAAATACCAGAAGTAGTCCCAACAGCGAGACTTGCCAAAATACCGGAAGTAGATTTTGCCAGGTAATGCTTGAAATTTAATACAGAACCTGGATAAAAATACAAAGAGAACATATGAAAGTACATTCAACATTTTGTTGGACACGGAACCATAGGGTAACAGAGCTTTTCAATGCTCTGTACCGGAAGCATTAATCACGTGGCTGCGAACGACAGGAAACACGTGATCGTTGCGCACGGCTCTAGAGGAGGGAGGCGTTTAAGTAAAGAAATTTGTTTGTACAGATTAGTATCTATTACTGACTACTGTTTTAAAAAATGCCGGGCGCAACGAAAAATGGCCGGGCGCAGCGCCAGGCTAAAAACGCCTAGAAAAATCACTACCATATGTTGCCATAGTTCTAAAGACCAAATAATGCCACCCCCCACAATTCCGACCCCATTGGGACAATTTGGCCCGAATGTCACAGTAATGTAGGTCTTGCCTAGAGGAATCTGGATACCGAATTTCACTTCTTTAATAACTAAATACACGTAAGCCTTTTGGTCCCCTCTAACACCACTCCCGTGAATCCGACCTCAGTAAGCCAATCAAAGACAAACTAAATAGTGAAAGAGGACATGCCCATGTAAGCTGCGTTCTGAATTTCAACTTTCTACGTAAAAATGTAGAAAATATCAAGGGGAAAACGGACATTGTGAAACCAATAAGAGCTCCATTCTTATGCTACTTAATGAATAAATGTTCTGAAAATGAGCCATAATCCCCACATGGTCTTATGCTTAATATAAAAACCAACATAATCCTATGCAAAATTGGATACAAACGAGTCGCACAGTGTGGATTTATAAAAAAAAATCTAACAAACAAAACCCAAAATTTTTTAGGTGTGTAGATTTATTATTTTAAATTAGTCTTTATAATTCAGTTACACAGAATACGAATTGCATAACTGTACAATACGACTTATTTCAATTACCTTATAATTCACATAAAACTCGGTAGCATAAAACGTTCTTAAAGACCGTCACATATAATGCACGCACGGTGCCTATAAAATAAACATCTACTTTTGAGAAAATCACATCGAAAAAAACAATGAACTTCTTTGAACCAAGATTATCAGCTCAAACTCCTGATGGCATGCTCCCTGATCCACCTCCTGAAGGCATACTTCCTGACGGCATGCTGCCTGAACCACTTCCTGAAGGCATGCTCCCTGATCCATCTCCTGATGGCATACTTCCTGAAGGCATGCTCCCTGATCCATCTCCTGATGGCATACTTCCTGAAGGCATGCTCCCTGACCCATCTCCTGAAGGCATGCTTCCTGAAGGCATGCTCCCTGATCCATCTCCTGAAGGCATGCTTCCTGAAGGCATGCTCCCTGATCCACTTCCTGAAGGCATGCTCCCTGATCCATCTCCTGAAGGCATGCTTCCTGATCC
>JAHWFO010016499.1:316357-336002 GCA_023313115.1 Rhysida immarginata
CCTCCTGAAGGCATGCTTCCAGAAGGCATGCTCCCTGATCCATCTCCTGAAGGGATACCTCCTGATCCACTACCTGATGGCATGCTTCCTGATCCATCACCTGAAGGTATGCTTCCTGATCCACCTCCTGAAGGCATGCTCCCTGATCCATCGCCTGAAGGTATGCTCCCTGATCCACCTCCTGAAGGCATGCTACCTGAACCACCTCCTGAAGGCATGCTGCCTGATCCACCTCCTGAAGGCATGCTGCCTGATCCACCTCCTGAAGGTATGCTCCCTGATCCACCTCCTGAAGGCATGCTACCTGATCCATCTCCTGAAGGCATGGATCCTGATCCACTTGCAGATATCGTACTGGACATTTCTTGAGTTTTAGTTGTTGTCACGACTTCTACTGTCTCAGTTACAGTTTCTTTTCCAATGGTTGTTGTGATCCGATCTAATGTTTCAGTAATAGTTTCTCCACCTACTGTTTCTGTTCTATCAGCTTCTGTGATTGTCATTACTGGAAGGCTTTCTCTTACTGTTGACTCAGCGATTGTTACAGTTGTGACCTTTTCTGTTTTTGTTTCATCAGGATTTCGTATAATGACTACTTGGCCTGGCTGAGTTATCGTTATATCAGGTGCAGTAGTAATTATTGTTTGGGCTGCTTCTGTTACTGTCACAACCGATCCAGTTATTGTTTCTGTAACGCCTGTTTCTACAATTGTTTGTGGACCTTCTCTAATTATTACTGTTTGCCCTGGCTCTGTGATGGTGATATCAGGATTCGTAACTGTTGTTGTCTCTCCTTGTTTGGTAACAGTTACATCATTAGTGACTGTTTCAACTTCGTTGGCTATAGTGACTGGCGGAAGAGAGAGTGTAGTTGGAGGGCCTTGTACAGTTACCAAGGGTCCATTTACTGTGTGTGTTATTGGATCTTGAGTAATTAAAATCGTTTGACCTGGTGCATTAAAAGTAATATCTTCCCCCTTAACCATTACAACTGTGCCAGGCTGCGTTACTGTAGTCGGATCTGCTGTAATTGTAAAAACACTACCCGGTATTGTTATTGTGAAATCACTATCCTTAACTGTTATTATCTGCCCAGGTACAGTACTTGTAACTTCATCGCCAGTTACTATAACTGTTTTGGCTGCTTCAGTTATTGTTATTTCTTTAGCGGTCTCAGTAACAAATCGCCCGGGAGCAGTAAAGGTATGAGTCTCTCCAGGAACTGTAATTATTTGCCCAGGTGCACTAACAGTTGTTGGTTCTCCTGTTACTGTTATAATTTCACCTGGCGCATATATGGTATTTCCTGGCATTGTGTAAGTCATTGGTTCTCCTAACACAGTACTTATTGGTCCTGGAATTGTCATCGTCAGGGCTTCCATTGTTTCTGTTTCAGTGCTCTCATAAATGGTTTTAGTCGTTTTATCATATGAAATCAGAATTGTTTCTCCGGGTTCAATGATGGTACTATCTTGAGTAATTGTTATTATGTTGCCTGGTTCAACAACTGTACTGTCCTGAGTAACAGTGATGATTTTTCCTGTTTCAGTAACAGTTACATCTTGTTTCGTAGTGATTTCTCTTCCTTTTACTGTTATGGTTTCATCCATTGTAGCTGTTGTCGTGCCCCCTTGTACTGAAACTGTAGCTTGATATAATGTTTCAGTAAGTGTTTGCCCTTGTTCTGTTATGGTAACATCAGGTAAGTATTCTAAGATGGTTTCCCCGGGTATTGTGCTGGTTGTAATTGAACCAGAAATGGTTACTGTAAACGGAGCCGTTGTAATTGTAGCAGTAGGCTTTGTTATTGTAGCTACACCTTGAAAAGCCGTCTCAGTTGACATTGCTATCGTAGTTGTAATCTGATCTGTGTAAATTGTTTGTGTTTTCTGTGCTACTGTAATCGTTATTTCATTTTCATATTTTGTTTCTGTATATGCCGCTACGGTTTCAGTTACTGTTGGTCCTGGGATCATAACTGTACTTGTATACATTGAAGTTGTTATAAAAACTCCATTTCCTCCTTGTACGTTACCAGCATTTCCATAATTAGGGTGAATGGTCTGATAAGCCGTTCCAATCATATTAGTGGGCCCGTAAACAGGAGGAACAGGGCCTGCTTGTTGTGTGTGATATTGTTGTCCATTATTTGGATAGACAACTTGTGTGCTCACTGGAGGACCATTTTGAACGACCGTTTGAATGCTTATTGTAGGATTTGGTTGAAACACTGTCCTTACATTTTGTCCTTGGTTATTGCCTTGATAAACTGTCCTTACATTTTGACCTTGTGGATTTCCTTGATAAACTGTCCTAACAGTACTGGCTTGGTTTCCTTGATAAACTGTTTTCATTGTCTGATCTGGATTGTTTCCTTGAAAGACTGTCCTAACATTCTGTGCTTGATTATTTCCTTGAAAGACTGTCCTTACGTTTTGTCCTTGATTATTTCCTTGAAAGACTGTCCTAACATTCTGGCCTTGATTGTTTCCTTGAATGACTGTCCTTACATTTTGTCCTGGATTATTTCCTTGAAAGACTGTCCTAACATTCTGTCCTTGATTGTTTCCTTGAACGACTGTCCTAACATTCTGGCCTTGATTATTTCCCTGATAAACAGTTCTTATATTTTGTGCTTGATTATTTCCTTGGAAAACAGTCCTGACAGTCTGTCCTTGAACAACAGTTCTAGTATTCTGTTCCTGATTGTTGCCCTGATAAACAGTATTAGCAGTTTGGCCCTGGTTATTTCCTTGATATACAGTCCTTACGGTTTGTCCTTGATTATTTCCTTGATAAACTGTCCTTACATTTTGCCCTTGGTTGTTTCCTTGATATACTGTCCTTACATTTTGTCCTTGGTTGGTTCCCTGGTAAACCGTTCTTACTGTTTTTCCTTGGTTATTTCCCTGGTAGACAGTTTGTGCATTTCCATTTTGGTTGTTTCCCTGAGGGTAAACGGCTCGTGTGCCTTTAACAAATTGATTGCTCTGGTACACTGTTGTTGGTTGTACTACCACTGTCCGCACATAAGTTGGTGCATTCCTTTTGCGTCTGCTAGAAAATGAATGTTTCTCTTTAATGCAACATTTTTCTGTACTATACGGATGGATGCAGCAGATTGATCCTTTTGAACAATTTTTATTCGTGTCGCAAGACATACACTCTTCCACTGAAGTTACATTTGTACTGCAAAGTTCACCATCTGCAAGAATATAATATTTTTTCAAAGAATATACATTTTACAATAAAACATAATTTCATTTAAATATTTTAAAGATTTATATTAAATTTAAAAAACGCATTAATCAGATGGAAAGCCAAAAAACTGAAAATTTCTTATGAGAGCCTAATTATAATAAAATAGAGAAAAATAGCAAAAAACTATTCCACAGTCAGGAGTCGAACCACGCACCTTCTGGTTACCTACACGATCCCATAAGCACTAAGTCACCATGGACATGGAAGCTGTCGCTATCAAACATGGTTTAGTAGCTATGACATCGGGACGGTAACCTGAAGGTCCTGGTTTGATCCAGGCCGTTGAGTTTTATTCTTTTTTATTTTTCTCTATTTACTTATTAATGTCCGGAGGTATGGCGTGAAAAATCCTCCTTAGACCAATTTTACAATTATAACTTAATTACAGTTTAGCTTCCCGTAATAATACAAGTTTGAGAATTTAAATGAAAGTAAACCATCACAGAGATTAGTTGAAATGTTGGCTGTGATACTTTACTTTCATTTAAATTTTCAAACTGGTACTTTTACGGGCAGCTAAAGTTTGATGTGCTCGACATTAAACTCACCCTGTATGTCAATGAACATTTGGAATGCGTTTTTAATGTTTATAAACACTACCGGGAAACGAAAAAAGAACACCAAGAAGAAAACTCCATTTATATAGCATAATCATGGAATACAGAGGAGAAAGTGATCAAAAATGTAAGCAAAATACAGCTATATTGCTCGTAAGCTTAAAAATCACGTTATCATGTAAGATGGTTATTACGAGGTTGAACTCCCATGAACTGTGACAGATATTCTCCAATTCTGGCATGGAGCCTGTTAAAAAGTGTTGAATTCACTTTTGACGCGTAACTTATGTGTGATCATTGGGATGACGCTCGCCGGGAAGACTAGATAAATCCTTGTCACAAGGAAGTTGTTTCACACACTGAAGTGCATGCTGCCTTGTGTGTGGCGTGTATATGTATGTGCGTGCATTATCGTGCTGAAAAACACACCAACCTTAACAACTGGCTGGATGCTGCTGCTGATATAGCTAATGCTGTTCTACTCGTTAAATACCACTGACTATAATTTGCATATTAAGTCGTGCTATGGCGTAAGCACTCACCCATTGGTCCTGAAAGTAACGTCACGCTTACTCTACCCATAACATATGTAAATTTCAAAGTTCCAGCAATTCCCTTTCGGTGTTCTTATTTTCATTTTCCCATAGCGTATTCTTAAGTAGATTATATACAATATGCACCATTCGTACACTTGTATTCTCACAACATTTCATGATTTTTCGTATAGCCTATGTCATGTTTCCAACGTGCAAGATTGCAGCACTTTAAAAAACTGGGAAACACTTTAAAGCACTTTACACTGGGAAACAAAATAAAACTGTTTTCTGGCACAAGAATATGAAATACAGATCCTAATAGAACATTTTACAATTATTCAAATACACTTCTAGCAAAAAAATGCAGCATATGGAAAAAATGGGTCAATTTTAATAAAATTGCACAAGAGTGTAGTGTGGTGGCATAAAAAATGATTTAAATTTCAAAAAGATATGCACACAGGATCGTGATAAGGGGTGTACGAGAAGTCCCTCCACTGGAAGAATGGTTCATCCGTAAATAATTACTTAGCAACAGTAAATTTTATTAGGCCTAAAATTTACGCAGTAATGATTTGCAGAATGTCTTCTATTTTTATTTTATTTTATTTTACTTTATTTTATTTTTTTAGTGGCTACATACAATAGTGCTTAATTGGGGCCGGTATGGTCATATGATCGACGAGTTAGGTCTCCGGAGGCAACAAGAGATAAATACGGTTAGTAAAAACGAATAAAATTAGAACAATAAACATAAAATAATTAGACAAAAGTAAAACAAAATGGTTGAAGTTGCCAGTGATATGTTGATTCATAATTATTAATAATAGTAAGTTACAGCTACTAATTCAATTAGATAAAGATAAATAAAAACCAAGTGATTATAATTGTTGTTAATCTGATCAATGTCTAAATAACTGGTAAAAACCCAAAAGTGTGACCATTAAGTAGAAGGGTTATCGAAACAATTTAATACATTATTTGATAATAAACAGACGTTTAGTAAAAATAACATGAAATACGTTTAAAGAACGTTTAATTTTTCACAGCTTTTCTAAAAACATTATAAAGGGGTAAGGAACGGATATCAGAAGGTAAATGAGACCAATATTTAATACCAATAAAAAAAATGCATCTGCTTTGGTAATTATTTCTAATTGAAGGTAAACAAATCTCGCCAGCAATGCGGGTTGCGAAAATTATATCTATTTTGATGTAACCGTATTTTAATAGGGGAGGATAGATTAATACTGAGAATTGATAGTTTTATAAATAAAAGAGCATAACTGAATGAAATAGATCTGATGAATTGTAGGAATGTTGGGAAACTGAATGTGGCATTCGTATTTTCAGGAGTGTGCGAAGGAACCATTTCTGCAATTTTAAAAGTCTGGTCAGATTGTAGGAGGTGGAAAATCCCCATAAAATGATTCGTAGCAGAGTGAGGAGTATATCAGTGAGAAGAAGAGTAGTAATAAGATATGGTTTGGAAGATGTTGATCATCCCTTGATTTTTATTAAGTTTAATTAGTAAGATATCAATATGAAGGTCCCAGGTTAAATCAGGAATTAAGATTAGACCGAGATATTTAAATGAATTTGTGGTTGAAATTAATCGATTGTCGTAATAAATTAAAGGGTTATTAGGGATATTACGCTTATTGCGCTGAAAGAAAAACCTAAGTTTAGTTTTGTCTGTGTTGATCATAAAAGAACCGAGCTTACGAAAATAAAACGTCAGTACAGTGAATCGACGCGTTCATCGTAATTTCTTCGTTACGCATTTAATCACACATCATTCGTATCATTGGAAAACACTAAACCTGTCTCGTACGATATTCATGGGAGAGCTGATAAAGGAAGGTAAGACTTGTAATAGGCATATTTCCTTGGGTGCATGTACTTTTCAGCTAGTGGGGCAAGAAGCGCGCTTGAGGCCTATACTTTCCAGGTATTAGCGCATCCTGGTGGCGTACATTATTTTACTGCTAGCGTGCCAGAAATGCCAGACTTCTTCAGCGCTAGCACGTGCGATTTCAAGAGGAGCGTGCTAAAAGCCTAGAACGCTAGAAGTCGTATACTTTTCTTCCGTGCTAGTGGCGCTAGCTGCTATTTGAAAAGTATATGCATCCCTTATGGTTTTCAAGCTTTTCTCAGTGATGATATGGGATGTGTATTAATGCAGTAAATTGCATATTGCACTACAGTTCTTCTTAATGCTTGTTTTATTAAGATATTGTGTATTGAATTAATCACTTTATTTCATTCTTATCGAAGGATTCCCACCTTGTCCCGTTTAAAGGAGAGTCGACATTATCATTAACGCCAGACCCCGGGAACGATAAGTGTTATGCTACGGAGTATCAAATAAATATTGGTAATTTTATATTATCTAGTTCATGTTTATTCATTCTGCAGATAGATATAATCAATTAAACTTTTGTTGAATTTTTTCAATCTAATATTTTGTCTGCCTGACTTTCTGTCAATCCTAAGCTTCCACACTGCTTTCTCACTTTCAAACTTAGTGAATTAGGTCTTTGATTAACCAATAGATAGTCAAATTAGCCAAATAATATTACTGGCTGTTTCACTTTCATTTATTGTAATTCTCCGCGGACTTATTGACAAACAAAAAGCGTAGAAAATCACAGGAAAAAGAAATTTTATTTATTGTGAACGATCCGGAAAACCGATCGGTGCACGATTATTACGTGAAATTGCTCTTCATGTTTCACTGCACTTCAGCACATGCGTTATACGAGGGTAGCCCAGAAAGTAATGAACCACAATTTTTTTCTCCGTCCCCAACAATGGTACGAATGCGAAACTTGAGATGCGCATTCTTTGAAGTTTTCGGAGTGCGCGCGCCAAGTATCCGTTTCTTCCGACAGATAGCGTGCAGCAACGGAACAACATGGCGTCTGTAAGTGATATACGTTACAAGCAGCCTGTCGTCATTGAATTTCTCACTACGGAACAAGAAACGGTTGGAAATAATCACAAACGTTCATGTGCAGTTTATGGAGCATGAGCAGTCGACAGAAGTACGGTTAGTCGCTGGGCACAGAGGGAGGCCATCAGAAAGCGGTTCGGCGAAGCTCCAAGATTTGCCGCGGTCGGGGCGGCCATCCTCGGCTGTCACACCTGAGAAGATGCAGCGTGCTGATGCGCTCATTCGTCAGGACCAATGCAGAACGACTCGGCAGTTGACGCTGGAGCTGTCAATCAGCAAAGGAAGTGTGGGTGAAATCATCCGTGCTCTTGATTACACAAAAACGTGTTGAAGATGGGTTCCGCGCTGTCTTACGGAGGAACACAAAGCTCTGAGGAAAAACATTTGTGAACACAATCCCGGATTGTGACAGCTGATGAAACCTGGGTGCACCATCTTGAGCCCGAAACAAAACGACAATCGACGGAATAGCGTCATCCGCACTCTCCACAGAAGAAAAAATTCAAAGCAACTGCTTCTGCTGGTTTTGGGACTGTGATGGTGTCATACTCATTAATGTTATGCCGAGAGGCAGTACCATTAATTCTGAGGCATACGTGAACACATAAACCAAACTCAAGAAGCGCTTCCAGCGACTTTGACGCCATAACAACCCCGCTGATTGTTTGCTTCAACACGATGACGCTCGCCCACACTCCTGTTTGAGGACATTGGGACACATCACGAAACAGGGTTGGACAGTGTTACCGCATCCACCCTACAGCCCTGACCTAGCGTCTTCAGACTTTCACTTGTTTGGGCCATTGAAGAATGCCATTCGTGGAAGACATTTTGAGGATGACGAAGAGGTGTTTCGCATAGTGAAGACATGGCTGCCTGAACAGAACAAGGACTGGTAGCGACAGAGCATACACGCCCTTGTGTCTCACTGGAGGAAGGCCATAGAACGGGACGGAGATTATGTGGAAAAATAGGGAGTGTAGAAAAAACATCATTCTTTCGTGTGTATAAATTTCATTGCGTTCAATAAATATTTGTTGAAGAAAAAAATTATGGTGCATTACTTTCCGGGCTACCCTCGTACTCCATTTAACCGATGAAGACGATATTAATTGGTGTATACAAAATGTAAAATGCTCCCTAATAAATCAATTGCATAAATTTATGAAAAAGGTAAAAGTTTTTTGCATTCATGCTATATTTAGACCAGGCTACGTAATGTAAAATTTTAAAAATGAATAGGAATATGGGAATACATTACTATTACACTATTACCTGCAGGGAAACAGCATCTTCTTGGCTTTCGACAACACAAGTGTCCATCCGAGCAATCGCTATCCATTTGGCACGGGTTAATGCACTGAATATCTGTCCAATCACTGGGACAATGCATCTTCTGTTCTTCCCTTCCATGAGAATCATATGGTTCTTCTAAATTATTGGAATATAAATAAGTTTAAATTTGAACCGATTTCTAGATGTGTCAAAGCTGACTAATAACTACTCTAATTTCAGTAACGTCTTTATGTATGAAAACAGAATAATCCTAGTCTATTGTAATGCACAAATAATGTATTTTTGAAAATCCCATAGAGAATCTAGATTCTTAAAAGCTGCTGCTTAAGTAGGTTCAATAAAGTCAAAAGCAAAGCATAGGGAGATCTTCTATATACTAATTCTCTTATCCGTCGGTCCGAATGTCCGAGGCCAACAAAGAAAGTTACAACAATCCGTTCGAAGCCAGGAATTGTTGTGGCAAGACAATACTCCGTCATTGTTATTTAATTAAATCACGGTCTATACGAGGCCAACGAGAAAGACAGGCCTCGAAGCGGAAAAGTCACCTGATCATCTGGATCCGAACAACAATCCAATCTTCATTGTCTCCATCGTGGATATAAACAATGAGTGTTTTTCCGATTGTTGGAAACAATGAAGGTTGGATTGTTGTTCGAACCCAGATGGTCAGATGACTTTTCCGCTTCGAGGCCTGTCTTTTTCGTTGGCTTCTGGTCTATATCAATGACATATATTAAAGATAGACTTCGAATCCTATTATCAACAGCGGCAAAAAGTGAAGCAAATTGAGCCATGATAGTTTTGGGCAGGAGTGAGCCGTGGAGTGAGCTGTCTGGCTGATTTGTTTTTGAAGGTTTTGGGCTTGAGGAATAATTAATTCAAAACCATACCTCAAAGTTGTTCTGCGTACAACTGTACAAACAGACAAGAAAAAGGATCAGGAATCATTTTCCACAAAAATAAATCAAAAATACGTAACTGAAAGACAATCGAAACAAAATTGAAATTGAAACCATGATCGAAAAATTGTTTATAAAATATAATAAAATACTTCAAATACAAAGTAAACGAAAAGATAAACTTATCACTCCGTGATCGGCGTGTGAAAGATTTATTAATCAGCTACTCTTGTGTTTAGCCATGTGTTTTGCATAATAGAGCTTTTACAGCACGTGACCATATAATGCACTGTGGGTTTGGATCATTGTTTAGCAGGTCAGCCATGTTGGATAACAAAAACGCTTTCGCACACTATTCGCTATGGCAAGGTTAGCGTATTATACGAATCTTCCAAACAACAATACTTAACCGATTTCTTGAGTGAATGCGATGATTGGGAAAGGCGAAACTAGAGAGTAACGACTTTTTTGTGATCCAGTATGGCGGCTTTGACGTCATGATGACGCGTAGTGAAAAAGCTCTACCTTCACTCACTTTCGGCCATGACAGTTCGGGGCATGGAGCTTCCCAATTTGCTTCAAGTTACAATTATAGGATTCGGAGTCTATCTTTAATATACGTCATTGGTCTATAGATATTCATGATCATCGAGCTCCATTGTTAAAATCACTGCCTACTATATAATAACTGCCTGTACAACCAACACCCCCTAAAACGAAGCCTTGACACAAACTTTCTGACGTCATTAGAAGAGGATTGTCGTCGGCAGCTCATGTAATGGAGTAAATACACGAGCTCGATTTTTAAATAGAAATCATGGAAATATTATATTGATTTTTGTAAATAAGAATTCACAAAGTTTAATGAATAAAAAAATAGCAATTTATTTAATTTTAGCATTATTATTTAATTTCAGCTAAAGAATAAAAATTAAAATTGACATTTGTAACAATTAAAAATGATATAATTTTTAAACAATTCTAAAATTAACTGAAATTTTTATCATAATTTGAGTTAATATAATAAACAAAATAAAATTAATAATTACGATAGTTTGTATATGGCGCCATTTGCCAAGTCAATCCTCTTCTCGTTATGTGAGTATGACGTTGAGAACTTGGTGTCAAGGCTTTATTACAGGGGGTATTGATACAACCAACACCACCTCTACTCAAAGCCTCAGCGCGAAAATTTCATACATTGTTACATCATCATAAAAAGTCATCTTTAATCGCATTTCTACCAATAATAAGCCCTAATTTGTGACTTCGCATCATGATGTAACAGTGTATGACGTTTCCGCGCTCAGGCTTTCTCTTTAGGTGGTGTTGGTACTAGTTAGTACTAGTTGGTACAACGGCCCTCACTTACCATAGAAAACGCCAATTTTTGTTGTAACTTCTTATTTCCCCACTAACTAAAATTGGCGCTGCGTACCCGTGGTGATTAAAGCCCTGGATTACAGCGCTTTAGTGATGATTAAACCTCTAGATTTCGTGGCGTTATTTCTTTACTCTCTGGTTAAGTTATTAGCGGTAATTATATATTAATAAAGATGAATACACTCCTTTAATTAAAATAGGACAAAATTTTGTCCTATTTTAATTAAAGGGGTGTATTCATCTTTATTAATATATAATTATCACTACTCCTACGTTTATAATATTAGCGGTAATGTTTAAATACAAAAATATTTCATAATTTAAAAGAAAAGTACTGTTTATAAGTTATTGCTTAAAATTATAGATTTTTTGATAAAATATACATATAATAACTTAAAAGAAACTGCTTCTAAAGAAATCCCGACAAACCGAAACCATGGTTTCTCAATTAAGAAACCATACCGAAACCACTGATGGACGGCGCCAGAAAGTTGATGCGTTGATTTTGGGAACTACAATGTCATTCTGCGATTTTAGCTGCGTTGTACATGCAGTTTATTATATAGTAGGCAGTGGTTAAAATGAAGCTAAAGTTTCTAGCTCCCGGTAGGGCGGGAACTGTATTGAAAAGTGGCGCTGCATGTACAAACGGCCCAACTGCGCCAGCAGCGCCGCCCTATCGGCAGGTAGAAACTTTACTTTCATTTTCAGTTTCAATGAAAAACTCCGAGGGGTCTGACAATACCCTCAATCTTTGACAAAGGTAAAATGAATCTCTGCAAATCTCACCGAATCTGTTTTGAATCCCATGTTTTTGAATCCTGAATCTAACTTCAAGAACCGATATCTCGACCCAGATTCTCGTTAAAAATGAGACAAGTAAAAAAATCCTACATTTGGCTATGAATCTCTGAAAAATCATTGAATCATAAGTAAATCTTACACGAATCCCAAAGTGAATCTGTGAAACTTCGTAGGATTCGGGGAATTCTGGCAAATCTGAATCCGGTAACAATTCCCTGAATCTTGATCAAATTATCGAGATTCATGAATCTTTGCCATAATTTTGTTGAATGTCAGACCCCTCGAAAAACTCTATCGCAGATCACGGTCGGCCTTAGCACTTGGCGCGATCTATTTTCCATAGCTTTTCGAAACAATGGGAAATGGCCGAAGCTCGATGACCATGTATATCTATAGAGCGTGATTAAATAAATAAATTGAAAAAAAAAATAATAATTCTCTTGGTCTGTCCAAAGCCAGGGATTGTTGTGTGGTAAGATAATACCAGGGAGTAAAAAATAGAGGGAGGCGACACTCTTCAATTTTTTCCTATAGAAAAGGCCGTGCTTCCGTTTATTGCTGCCCTCTGCTGGAAGGAGTGAATTATAAATATTAAATTGCGTCACCAAAGCACTGACGTCATATCCCAAGTACCACAAATGACGTTTAACCTGAATAACCCCCTTTATTCCTGCTGCGATTTATTATTTACAGTTTGGGAAATATTAATAATATTGCAAAAAATTAAAATTCTCAGACACAATAAATATTATTTAAATTTGGTTTATTATATGTTTTACGAATACATATAGTTATCACCAAACGTCATAATTTTAATTAATAAACACAGGAAATACAAAAAATCATAACTTTATTTCTGAACGATGGTATAATTTGTGCTCACTTGCTCATCTCCTCATTGTTAATTTCCTTAGTAAATCAAGAAATTAAGGAATATTCTCTTCTTGTTTTGTGTGCGAATTTTGTCTAAGGGCCCAGTTTCCTCTGCTCTTTTCATACACAGAAAAGTACAACAATGGCTACGCTTCCTTGCCGGTTGTACTCTTCCAACACCTCCTAAAGAGAAAGCCTCTGCATGGAAACGTCATACATTGTTACATCATCTAAGTAGGGCATTGTTATTCGTATTTCTACCAATAATAAGCCCTGAATTTGCACTACTATGATGATGTAACAATGTATAACGTTTTCGCGCTCAGGCCTTATCTTTAGGAGGCGTTGCCTCTACTCAAAGCCTGAGCGCGAAAACGTCATACATTGTTACATCATTGGTAGGGTATTGTTATGCGTGGATTCCACATGCGTAAAAACAGTGGCAGAAACCACAAGGCAGAAAATGTTCTGGCATCACTTCCTGCACTCTTCTTTCTGCCCGATAGAAAATTCTCTTATCTTTGTAGGCTATACCTCAATCTAACTCGGAAAAAAAACAGTTGTTTTCTGTTGGGCAGCAAGAAGAAAGCAGGAACTGACGTCAGGACATTTTCTGCCTTGTGGTTTCTGCCGTTGTTTTTATGCATGTGGAATCCACGCCTTATTCATATTCTACCAATAATAAACAAGAAATTGTCCCTACCGTAGATGATGTAACAATGTATAATTTTTCCGTGAGCAGGCTTTCTCTCTAGGCGGTATTGGGTGTTGACTCTTCCTTCTTTGATGAAACCGAAACCGGAATTTTCTATTCATTTTACTCCTGCCGCCAACTGGCGCTCTTCATTGCGACCTCTTGCGAGATTCGCCAGAAACATCGGAGTGTCGCCTCCCTCTATTCTTTACTCCCTGATAATACTCTCAAAGGCAGTATCTTTTGAACGGGAATAGGTAGCCAGTTGAAATTTTCACAGAGTATGTGTTATTATGGCGGATGGAAGATTGTCTAACAAATAATATAAAATGTAAAAAAGTTTTTTTTTTGTTGTTTGTTTTTCTATCGTAAAAACGGTTATACATACAAGCGTCAAACTTGGCATGATTATAGTTCAAACTCTAAAGTATTACAACAAATAATGAAAAACTGGCCAAGTGTGAGTTGGACTTTTCAGGTGATCTGTTAATTTAATATTTGAAAACATTTTTGTTCAAAGCGCTTATTTTATAAATTTCGACACTTAAACTATTATAGATTATATATCTATAAAAGCCGAAATCGAGAACACAGTGCCACACCCTCCAGAATCTGGCATTTTTTGGTAAATATAAGGTCTTTATAATTAAAGTTCCATTTTGACATGGCCATAAAAAACTACTGGACCAAAAGCTATAATACTTGGTAATATTATACAAGAGGGCATGGGAAGTTCATACCCATCAAAAACAAAATTAGTTCAAAAGGTCACCACCAGCATGGAATGGCGCTCTATGCAATATTCGTATACGAAATTAGACACGAAGACACAGTTTAACAAGTCTTTAATCGTTACTAAAATTAGTTACATGCTGAATGTGGCCTCCACCATTTACTGAAAGCAAGTTACACCGGATTACTGCGTTCTCAACTGTAGATCGTAGCATATCAGGGGGAATGTTGCGCACCTGTCGGCGTATCGGATCTTTCAGTTCCGCCAAATTCATGACGTTATCACCATAAACAGTGGCTTTGAGGTAACCCCAGAGCCAGAAGTCACAGGGGTTGATAACTGGTGACCGGGGTGGCCAAGAACGGGAGAAGTTTCGGCCTATAATCCGTTCATCTGTGAAATGTTGCTGAAGTAACTGTTTGACACATGTACCAATATAAGGTGGAGCCCCATCCTGCATAAAAATCGTTGTGTCTAAAATGCCACGTTGCTGAAGTTCTGGTATCAACTTCTTAGCATCGACGCCATGCGATTAGCAGTCACAGTGCATGTCACGAGTCCATCTCTCGACTGCTTTTCAAAAAAATACGGTCCAATTAAGACATTTGCTGTCATACCACACTATACGGTAACTTTAGGAGAATGCAATGGAATTTGGTGGAGAACATGAGGGGGACTGGTGGCCCAAATGCTGCAGTTATGGGTGTTGGCATCCCCATTCAGGTAAAAATGGGCCTCGTTCGTCCACAAAATGTTCCATGGCCAATGCTCGTCCACCTCCATCCGTGCAAGGAATTCCAATGCGAAGGTTTCTCTACGAGGAAGATCGTTAGATTCGAGTTGTTGGACAAGGTGGATTTTGTATGGGTAGTACCGCAACACTTTACGTACGATCTGGTACACCGTACTCAGTGGTAAGTCCATTCGACGTGCAACAGCACTTACGCTGCACGCCCCTTGTGAGGTTTCCATTTTTACTTCCTCTACGGCTACTGAAACAGCCTCCACGGTTGCCTCAGAGACGGGTTTCCTTCCTCGGCCAGGTGCTACCGATAACAAACCTATGGTTTCAAACTTTGTCATCATCTTCTTCAAACTTTGCGGTGTCATTGGCCCCCGACGTACATGTATTCGTCGAACGGAACGATAATGTTGCAAAGCCTGCCGTACATTACATTGCTATTGCATTAATAATAACATTTAACCAGAAACGCACGGTCTTGCATGGTAACTGGCATCGTCGACTAGCAACAAATGAGGCGTACTGACAACGAGGCTCCCTTTCTTATTTCTGAAAACCAAATGACTTGTAAAGCGCATGTGCATAAACCGCATTGTTAACCTGTGTCTTCGTCTCTAATTTCGTATACGAATATTGCATAGAGCACCATTCCATGCTGGTGGTGACCATTCTAATTTTTTTTGGTGGGTATGAATTTCCCATGCCCTCTTGTATAATATAGCTTTTGGCCCAGTAGTTTTTTTTTATGGCCATGTCAAAATGGAACTTTAATTATAAAGACCTTGTAGTACGGAACCCTCGATGCGCGAGTCCGACTCGTACAAGCCCAATTTATTTTTTATATGCGATGAACAGTAGCCTATATTGTTGCAGAATATAAGTTTTGAACACCATTGATACTCCACTTTACCCTTCAACCTGTACAGTTGACACCCGTCAAGCGACGGGTGGAATTTCTAGTTAAAATCTAATGATAAAAATATAGTGTTGTCTCGACATTGTAGTGGTTTACAAAAGCTCTATATAGATGGCGCCTCTGTTTTCAAAATACGGCACGATTTAAATTGATGAGCGCATGGATGACAATTGTCATGGATGAAGAAGACATGGATGAGCGCTCTTTCGTTTTAGATGCAGCGCACTCAATCGCGATCAGAATGAATATTTAGAAGCATCACCTGAAAAGAGAGAGAGAGAGAGAGCTCGTTAATAATGCATCTCAATAAGTACCCGATCTGGCAGTCGTTTATATGAAGGAAGAACACGATCGCACTTTGAGTCTGATTACTTTCACTTTCAAGCCCATTCACTTTCGCTTTTCTATAAATAAAACTGCCGCCTTTAAAAGCGCATCCCACTTCTTCGTTTGTCCCCAATGCGGTTTATTTCAGGGGAATTTCTAATTAACCCACAACGTTTAATTAAAGTAACTCTTGAGTCGTTGCAGATAGGACTAGAAATTTTTTGAAAAGAACGTGGAAAAGGAATTTAATGGACAAGGTTTTCAAAGTGAAAACCTTCAGAGGTGAAACACTAGTCACTAAGTTGTCAGTACCACATTCAAGAGTCTCTTTTTTTTTAATGCTTGCATATGCGTCAGTTATTGATCTTTTGAGGCTAATAAGGTCTGTCGGCTGCTTCTTGTAAACCAAATCTTTCATATGACCCCAAAGATAGAATTAATAGAAAGATAGAATTTATTCAAGTTAAATGTTGCAGGTTAATTATATATGAATAATATATGAATTTACAGTCATTAAGCATGTTAATATTTTCTCTTAATAATCGGTTTCATCGTACGTATAATTAGTTTGGATTTTTATATATTCTCTGCCTTGAAAGAATAAATACATTTAATTCTTACAAGAGCAGAGTGTCATTTACTCCTGATTCTAATAATCCACAGTACAAAGGATTAATACTATGGAAATGACTGCGTTCAAAACAGGAAGGCTAAAAGCATAACGAGTTTTCTGCGGCTGCTGCAGTATTATCATCTTCAGTAAAGCACTATATCATGACCTCTATTACTCCAGAGCAATGCCGTATATTAAAGATAGACCCCGAAACCTGCAAACATATTGAAGCTCAGCCCCTCAGAACTGTAATGGCCGAAAGTCAGAGAAGATGATGCTAAAAATGACAGTAGCTGATTAATAATTCTTTCACACGCCGATCACGGAGTGGTAAGTTTATATTAGATTTCAATACATCCTTTCGCATGGTATTGCTCATGCTGCTCATACAATAACTTCAGTTATTCTTCATTTTCAGAAAAAAATTATTAATTCTATAAAAGTATTGCATAAAAATGTTCACATACAAGAAATTAAATTTTGATTAATTAAAAATTAAATAACAAAACATTGATGATATAGCGTTGATCACGCCACGTTCGAAATCAGTCACGATGGTTGTTGGATCTGGACTGAATCCCAACTCCTGGCATTTGTTTATTACTGAAGTCAATAGTTCTTCATATATGTTTTGAGTTTTAGCCCTGTTATACCCGTTGAATATTGCGCTTTAGACTGTCCATTTATCCAATGGCTGTCCACACTTCAAGTGGCTATCCACATTTCACGTGGCTGTGGGTTACTGTTTCCGAGTTACGCAGTCAAAATTGTAACAAGTGCTGATTAGTACTCACAAGTGAACACGTGTTATGATGTTGAATGAGTAATTCGGAAACTTCTTGTTGGAATTCGATCAAAGTTAACGGTATGATCAAATTTTATGCACCCTGTTATTCCTCCAAATTTCATTAATCTAGTTTTACAGAACCTGAGTTATTATTTCTATTCATATCTCAGTTATCGTTCAAATTCAGACCCATGTTCATAGGACTTTATGTGTTTACCTTGACCTATATAATACCCCCTTAAAATGTTTTACACACGATTTGAATCACCCTGTATATCCATCTACGTAGACTTTGGCTCCTCCGCTAGTGTTTCTGATGATCTTTATTGTACACCTGAACGGAAACAACAATGTTTTTAAATAAAAAAAAAATGAAAAAAAACAACCTAACCTAACCCAATAAAAATTATAAACAAAAAAAGAAAATGAAGTAGGCATCTTACCTTTATGGTATACCTTTGTTGATTATACACAACGGGTGAGTGATGAATGAGACGATATTGAAAGAGATTTGGGTAGACTAAAAGACCCTGTGTCTAGACTATGTGCAGAAGAAGATATTGGAAGAATTTTTATATGGTATAGGACATGCTATCAGACTCATTTGAATTGCAGAATGGGATTTTTATGTATTATTTAATTTTTAATTTTGCGCAGTACTTTTATAGTTATTAATTTTTATGAAAATGAAGAATAACTGAAGTAAAAGTATGAGCAGTTTGGGGCAAATATCCACTTTCCCGTTAACGCTATGAGGCTATTATCCGGAGGGGCAAATGTCTTTGTGGCAGTGATCCGGTGGGGTAAATGTCAACACCTTCTAGGAAGAAGGCCTGTGCACGGAAATGTCATACATTTTTACATCATCATAAAAGGTCAGTGATAATCGTATTTCTACCAATAATAAGCTCTAAATTCTGACTTTTATTGGTAGAATTTCGTACAAAGGCTTTCTTTCTAGGTCGTGCTGCAATTGTCCGGACCTAGTCTCTCAGTGTAGGTTCGCATTCAATTATAGAGTTAATATTTCTGAAGATCGCAACACCGCGTGCTCTCCTATACCTGATAACACCATGTTTTGAATGTTTTAAATTTGTTCATACTGACTACACAGCATAAAATCATTTACATTAGACTGATGAAGCTGACGGAGCAAAGATATCACGATACTGTTACGTGGGTGCTTCAAGTCCTTCTCAAACCAAGATCTATCACAAGAAAGATTACACAAATACTCAGATTCGTTGTTTATGAATATAAAACGAAATATGAATTCAGTGTCCCAAATAGTCGCAAATACACTCCCCTCCCTAATACTGTGTTGCGCCACCCCTAGCAGCTGTAACAGCACGAATTTGCTGTGGCATGGATTCAACTAGCCGCTGGAAGCATTGTTCCATGATGTTTGTCCATGCGGATACAACAGCTGCTCCCAGTTGATGCTTATTGGATGGTGGTGGATCCATGCCTCGAATGACCCGTTCCAGCTATTCCCAAAGAAATTCGATTGGTTTCAAATCCGGGGACTGTGGTGGCCAGAGGAGTAAACTGAATTCATTATCGTGCTCCTGGAGCCATTCCATGACGATACGATCCTTGTGACACGGAGTATTGTCATGTTGGAAGTATTCTTCCGTTGGAAGTATTCACAGCAGTGTTGGGCGAAATTCAATCAAACTGACGATTAATGATTATGATTAAAATTCATCAATCGTTAATCATGATTAAAAGTTGTTTCTGTAAATCGTCTGGAGTTAGTCGCGATTATGGAGGTTGGGCAATATACAATCAAAGTAACGATTGATGATTATGATTAATAATATTCAATTGTTAATCACGATTAAACGTTTCTTTTTTAATTGTTAATCTCCGCCAGGAGAGCGTTACGATTAATGATTAAGTTATAATTTAATCGAAGGAAAGACTAATCGCTAGAAATTGCATAAAAAATTTATTTTATCGCTTGATGAGCAGTTCATAGGCCTACAATAACTCTGATCTACAGTGAAAAAGTATTCGAAATAATTTGAACTAATTTCCGCTTGTCTACCCATGCAGAATAAGAGTTGATAAGTAAAAGTCATTTATTATATGCTGAAAAGCATATATCGGTTTCTCTCGGTTTGTGTGTCTGTCTGTCCGTCTGTATGTCTGACGATTACTCGAGAATGCTTTAACTTTTTCAAATTCTGCTTTCACTCCTTGATAGAGACCCTTCCTGAGCTCACCTGATTAGTTTGTGATTGAAATCGGTCCAACAGTCAC
>JAHWFO010016499.1:336102-373269 GCA_023313115.1 Rhysida immarginata
CCCCCCCCCCCCCCCCCCCCATTAAATTTTTTTATTGGCAATATGTCATTTGAACGGGAATGACGAGCACAAGACGAATATGACATTCTTTTCGATTTTCGAAATGCTACGTCCAAGAAAATAACCCCCAAAAAGTACTTTAATGACCCTTTATTACGAGCTTTAGCTAAAGCTATACAGTATATAAGAATACAAGCTTAATCAGTACCTTTATGTGTCAGGCCAGCCATCGTTTGCACGATAACGTGAAAATGGAAGAAATTAACTGCGATATATCAACTTTTGATGAGCTCTCGTGGACCCCTTCAAGCACGTGCACTAATTTTAAGAATATGAACTTAGGGCATGTAATATATCAATCGATTTGTACTGACGAGTCATAAGTGAATACAGCGTTACTATTGTTTATCATTTAAGCATTGTTGATGGCAGCTTGGAGCACGTGCCCCATATGAAGCTTTGTCGATGCATCTGCTCATTTCATTTTAAAATTCAGTGCTGTTAGGCCTATTGTTAAATGTGGTTAATTAATGTTAAAAATGGCTAATTAATATTAGGCCTATAGAGAAAAATGGCTAATTAATGTTAGGCCTATATTTTTAAATGATGTGTGTGTGGATAGAATTAAAGGTATTTCCATTGTTTATTTAAACCAACTGCACGTAAAAGTGAAATACTCAAATTTAAATTTACATCTGCGTCACAGGTGAAGCTCCTTGGAATACTTACAAGGTTTTTTCCGACAATGCTTTGCGACAATGATTTTTCTCTCCTGACGTTTATGGTAACTTTGATTAAGAAGGCATGAATGGCTCTAGCAGTGGAAAAGAACATAGGCGCAGCAGTTTAAAACATTTAGAAGTGCGAGCATTTCATTTCTCATTTCGCGCGTGTTTGGAAAGATTCGAGTGAACGCTGCAATCGAATACGTAAATTTACATGCAGTTTTCGCCATTGCTGTATATAAAATATTACTGTAATATTAAACAACAAATTTTTATATTCTTCTTTTCAGCATATTTGAAAATCGTTTTACTAGTTATATTCTTGTTAGTTTAAGTTTTCACGATACCTGATATTTTCCGAATTTAACGATTGATATGTTGACATGTAAATATTTTATACGTAGTATTGCCATGATTACCTATTGTTCAATGCCATTCATAAGTTCACATTTCAATTTCAACTGTCCAAGTATCAAAATAAGCAAGTTCGATTAAAAACTAAAAATTGACGATTAACTCTTTTAATCGAGATTGATGATTAATTCTATTAGTAGACTAAATTAATGTTTTATTTACAAGATTAAATGGTTTGATTACAAATGTAATCGATTAGTGTAATCATGTAATCGTTTAATCGACTAATGCCCAACACTGATTCACAGTACCCATGAAGGGATAAATGTGGTCGGCAATATTGTTCAGGTAGTCCTTACCAATTAAGGCGTTGTTTTACAGGTATCAGCGGACTAAGAGCATGCCAGGAAAGCATTCTCCAGACCATTACAGAGCCTCCATCACTGAACAGTGGAAACCAGACAGGAGGGGTCCATCGCTTCGTGCTGTTGTATCTAAATTCTGCGTCTGCCGTCTGCATGATGCAATAGGAAACGGGATTCATCTGACGAGCAGACCTTCTTCCAGTCGTCGACGGTCCAGTGGGAGATGTTTTTTGAGGAGATCAAAGGTACCCAGACTGGCCGTCGGCTCTTGTAGCCCATCTTTGACAATTCTGCGGTCCAATGTTGTACTCCACGGTTAGTTGACGAGTCGTTACGCTTCTGTTCCCATGAACAAGAATTCCCATCCTACACTCACCTCTTGGATCGACGAGTCATTTGCGACCACAGGCTTGTCTCTGGCTGGTTGTTTTTTGGTTGTTTAACTAGTCCTGGTAGAGTTCTCTCGCTGTAAGGTGAAATGGAAGAGTTCACTTTATCGCGTTCAATAGGTAGCCCGTAGAGTGTCTAGCGTGAGTGTCTCGACACATGGTCGTTATTGCGCATGCGCGTGCCAGGAAAATTTGGCGCATAGCCAAGCTTAAAGCATAAGATCGATTGTGTTGTAGATCTTTATCATCGAGAGATAAAATAGTTAATAAAATTATTAATAAGTTATTGTATGTTTAATTGTTAAAAAAAAGAAAAAATTTAAACCATCACATGTGTTTCATATTTACATGTTTAATTGTAAATTCTGTTTTTAATTGAAAATTATAAATTCAAAACTGCAAAGAAATATACCATTTAGACAAATTAGACAAATTTTCATAGATTCCTTCTAAACTATGTATATTTGGAATCGACAAAAGGATTAAAAAATAATACAAATTTTTTTCAAAATGTCCATAAGCTATAATTAATCACAACTTTAATCCTTTTACCTCCAAAATTTTTTTCAAGAATGGATTGAAAATCGTGGACTTTAAAATTTTTAAGCGCTTGGGCATTCTTCTATTTTTTAAAATATTATATTTGGATATATTAATTAAGGAGGAGATTTTAATGTTGAATTGATATTCTGGTGGTCTCCTTTTTAATGAAAATTAATTAAAATAAACAAAGAAATAAAAATAAGTTAAGGCATCGTTATCCAACGATAAAAGGTTTTTAGCATCAAAATGTTAGAGCAGTAGCGGCTCATGACTATAACAAGTGGAGGGGCACAAATACAAAATTTCACGTTCTTAGGCCTTTTCGTTCAAAAGTTATAATTTGATTTGTATTTGGAGCCTTTGATGCCGAGGCCTCAGAGGACTATATCAATTTTAGTGTGTAATAGCTATAATTTTAAGCAACACATTATAAATATATAACATTTCAGGTTTTTGGACTTCTGGTTTTAAATTTATAGCTTGATTTGAGATTGAGGCCGTATGGCCTCTGCCAAGAAGCTCATAGAAATTTTAATATACAGTATATTAGCTAAATTTTTAAATACCGCACTGTGATTAAACAAAATTTCAGGTCCCTAGGCTTTTCCGTTCTAATGTTACAATTGTATTTGAGGCCGCCAGGGGCCCCGAGGCCTATACCAGTCTTCTTATATATTGTCTATAATTTTTAAGTAACGCACTGTAAAAATGCAAAACCTCAAGTTCTTAGGCCTTTTTATTATTCGAATGTTAAAGCTTGATTTATTATTTGGGATTCAGGGCCCTTGTCGAGACCTAAAAGGCTTAAATCGGTTTTTAGTGTATATTAGTAGTTTTTTTAGTAAACTACTATAAGTATACAAAATTAAGATTTTTAAGCCTTTTCGTTTTAATTTTATAGCTCTGTTTGTCTTTAGGGCCCCTGCCAGGGCCCCAGAGGACTATATAAGTTTTAGTGTATAATAGCTAAAATTTTAAGTAACACACCATAAATATGCAAGAATTAAGATTTCTGGACTTCTGGTTCAAAAAGTTATAGCTTGATTTGGGATTAGGGCCTCAGGCCCTCTGTCGAGACCCAAGAGGCTTATACCAGTTTTTAGTGTATATTATTTAAATTTTTAAGTAATTTTCTATAAGTAAACAAATTTTCAGATTTCTAGACCTTTTCGTTTAAAAGTTGTAGCTTTGCTTGTGTTTGGGGCCTGTGGGGCTCTGCTGGGGCTTATATTACTTTTTTTTATATATATATATTTGCAATATTTTTTTAGTGCCACACTTTGATTATACAAATTTTCAGGATCCTAGGCCTTTCCGTTCAAATGTATTTGGTGCCTCAAGGCCCCTGGCGGCGTTCTAGAGGCTTATATCAGCTTCCTTCTATATTGGCTATTTTTTTTAATACCAACTAAAAGTATACAAAATTTCAGGTTTCTAGACCTTTCCGTTCAAAAGTTATAACTTGATTTATATTTGAAGCCTCGGGGTCTTCTGGCGGGCCCCATACGCCTACATCACATTTCTTGTATACTGGTTTTATTTTTTTAGAACCGCACTACAAATTTACGAAATTTCAGGATTTTTGCCCTCTTTGTTCAAAAGATAAAAAAGGAACCATGAAATTCATACAAGTGGCCCCTCAGGGACCCCGGGCCACCCAAGAGGATTCGCTATATTTTTCTCACCGTCCTCTGTATAGGGCTTACGTGTGTTCAAAATTTCAAGCCTTTCAAAAGTTATGGCATGTGACATACATGTTACATACACCTGTACCGTCGTTAATAGGGTTTTAAATAACTTAAGTCACTAAGAGTCAATAGATAGATTGTTATTTATTATTTATTTCTTTATTTATTTATTTTAATTAATTTTCATTAAAAAGGAGACCATCAGAATATCAATTCAACAGTATATTTGGAATTAATATCCACTTACTGGTAAAGTTTTGTATCATTTATTTTTTTATTATGAATCAATTTATAATAGAGAGTAGGCTACAAGATAATGATTCGGACCGTCCTTCTCTATTTCCGTACAAATTCTATTGCTTCTGTATTTTTTCGCCATTTCGGCCTGCAACTCCAAAGTCGAACAACTATCAGCAATTCAATTTCTATCTCTAAAATTGATTTATTAAATTCTGTGAATAATTCTTCCTTTAAGAAAAATAAGTTTCTTCTTTATTTCATCATATTTAATCAGTTTATATCTCTGAATTGTTTCACTATGTCGACACTACTATTTCCTACGTGGCCAACGAGAAAGACGTTAGCCACGTATTTTCTAACATAACTTCCCATTTAGAGCTTCTTTGGTCTAAAATTAAAATTGTACAGGGTGTTCCAAATAATTTTAGACAACTTTTAATCATTATATACAAAAATAACTATTACAGAGAGAGATAAATGGTTTTCAAAATTTTGTTTGTCAACTCAAAACGTTTTTTGGTATATGGGCACCATTTGTTGTACGGACAACATCCATCTACCGAACTAACTGCAGAAACAATGCAGGGCTTCAAATCCGCCACAGTTTTGACTTTTGTGCTGTATACTATGTCCTTGAAAAATCCCACAGGAAAAGTCCAGAGTTGTCAGGTCAGATGAACAAGGTGACCACAACAAAGGCCCATCTCGCCCAATCACCGCTGAGGGAATTCAGCATTAAGCGCATCTCGGACTGTTAACGCCCAGTGAGGAGGGGTACCATCTTGTTGGAAGAGAACATTTGGTTGGTCATCCTGAAGTTGTGGAAATGCGTATTGTTCAAACATGTCAAGGTAGTTGGCTCGATGAAATAAAATGGGTCAATAAGTCGTTCATGTAAAAGCCCGCACCACACGTTGACCTTTGGGCTGTCATGTTCGACTTCAAGAACTTCATGGGGATTTCGTGATCCCCAAATCCGCGTATATTATGACGATTGACCATACTAGACACGTGAAAAGTTACCTCATCTGAAAACATAACAGACTTAAAAAATCTTCATCATTGTCAATTCGTCGTAACATTTCTTCAGCATATGCTCGGTGTTGAGGTTTATAACTTGGTTTCAAAACTTGCACAAGTTGAACTTTATAGGCATAAAGTTTAAGACGTTTGTGTAAAACACGGTGAACAGTTGTTCCAGGAATCTGGAGCTGTCTGGCTGCTGATCTGATCGACTTCGGAGAGCTACGTTGAAAAGCCTGCCGAACACGATCCACAGCCACGCTGCTAGTGCTTTGTTGGCCTGTTGATTTCTTGGTTGAACACTTCCAGTGGTCATGAACTGTTCATGCCATTTCGCAATTTGTTCTCGAGTTGATGGGGTCTTTTCATATTGTGTCTTAAAATCCCTTTGAGTTTGTGTTCCAAATTTAGTCTTAATAAACCATGCCACACATTGTGCTTTCTCTACGCTAGTCTGGAAACTGTCACCGGAAGGAAGGTCTGGCGACACCTAACGTTATAATGCTGCATCAAAAAAACTTTTAGAGTTGATAAACAATTTGTTGAAAACCATTTATATAATAGACAAAAGTTGTCTACAACATTTTGGAACATCCTGTATTACTGATTTCATGATGACTAGTCTGAGATGCGCTAGGAGACGATTTACTCTAAGACTCCATTAAACCGTACAGAAAAGATTTGCTTTAGACTGCTAACGCGGGTTAAGTTGGGGAACAAAGGGGGCTTGGGGGGGGGGGGATTTAACTTAAAGGAAATGCTTATAGATCATTAGGTTCCGATAACTCTTTAATAAGCGATTGAATTAGGTTATCAGTATGGCATAAGGTGCATTATCACGACAGTTGATAGCAACGGCCTTAACTGTCATTCAAAATTGAAATTATCTAACTGACACGAGAGATAATAGGACATAAGAAAAAATAAGGCATATTCGCCATAGGAATATCAATAAAATAATGGAAAATATAATACATGGCAGTGGTGGGATTCGAACCCACGCCCCCGAAGAGACTGGTGCCTTAAACCAGCGCCTTAGACCGCTCGGCCACACTACCCCTGTTTATCATTTTTTGCCAGCAGTTCTAAAACGGTGCAAAAACAACCCCTCCATATCAAACGCTACCATCAACTGATGTTTCTTGTTTCATTTGTAAGACTCCATTGCTCTCGGAATTCGAAGCAGGACGACAGCTCTTTATGCAGAAAATTTCATTTATAATTTACCCGAAGAAAATGTTACAGGTGGTGATGAGTATATTTATAGTTTATTCAAACCTATAATACTCTTCATATCTATTCTTAAGTGATATTCTTAGCGGCAACAGGTATCCACGTGGATTAAGGGATAAATAAACATTCCCGGAAAATGAATTAGCAAAAGGTATGTTTTCACCGTTAGTATATAATCAAGAAGACAAGCAAAAACGTTATCATTTATTTACTATAATTACATGTCTGCTAAAATAATGTAAGTACAACATGACCAAAAAATGCACTAAAGTAAATTATAAAATTAAACAAAGTACTTCCTATTCGCCTCTTGCAAGCTGCACGGGCGCCACTATCGTGAAGTTTCTCAAATTATTTGTGGCCATGAGACTGGGAGCTGAATGAAATGAAAATGTTCTTTCCTTATTAAATACGGTTTCCAGTATGTTAATTTTAATTATGCAAGACCCGAAATACTTCTTTCCTTTAATCGCTTTGTCCATAGCTGTCTTTGCTGAAGAAACCTATTTTCAGATGGAAATGAATAATATTTTGTTCCTTCTGGGCGTCTATAATATGAATTTGAACATTCTATTACGCAGTACATCATACAGGGCTTATTTGAGTCAATTCAGAAAATTTATACACAAAATAAAATCGTTCAAATTGAGATAAGTTTGCGAGCCCCCATAGAAGACAAGCATAACGTATCCACAAATAGTTTACTCACATTCCCGCCCGGTGGTGCTTCGATCTAACTTGCAAGAGGCGAATTGTATAATAATTGTGGGTTTATTCATCTGCTGTACATAGTGTTCAATGTGACACCCATGGTGAACTTCTCGTACGCGATTTGTTATAAAAAAAAGCCGTGTACCCGGCGTTTTTATAACAAATGAAATGAGTCGTGCGCATGAAAGGTACTTTCATTTACATATTCTAAGGCTTACAGCGCCATCTGTTGCTAAAATCAATAAACACAAATAAAAAAGAACTAAAAGGAGAAGAGCGACGAGGTCTTTCGTCCTGGTCTCAGGTCATCTGACTTGCTTTAAGGGCCCTCCCTTTTTTTGGACATTTGGTAGTGTTGGGTGTGAAGTAATAACCAGCTCATTTTCCTAGATCTTATAATCACTCTCCACAATAACAGGATGATATTTGATTTATACGAAACACCCATAACCATCAACAATAACTCTTATCAACCTTACCACCACAAAATGAACATCATTAAAAATCATCTACCACGCATATACAACCTCTGCTCTCCTATCAATATTCAAAAACAAATAGATATATTTTGGATAAAATTGAAAAAAAAGCGGCTATCCAAAACAAATTCTGACAAAATACGTTAGCGAATAGTTCCACAATCAAAATAGGAAAAATATGAATCCTATGGAAAATAATCAAACGGATAACAAAAAAGAAAAAAATAAATTCTCTTTTCAGTACCACCATAAACTAAATCGTGACATTAAAAAATTCTTCAATGATGCAGAAGTCCAGCCAGTATTTCGCAACCCAAACTCTCTTTTTAACAGCCTAGTCAAATTAAACACATCACCTCCAGCCCCGGAAAAAAAGGCAGAACTCATTTACAATATACCATGCTCCCTGTGCAACAAGTCGTACACAGGTCAGACAAAAAGACAATTAGAAACACGTATACAAGAACATAAAAAAGCATGCAGAATAAAAGATATCAACAATCCCATTGCTCTCCATGCTTACACAAATGATCACCCAGTGGCATGGAACCAGGTAGCTATATTAAAGAGAGCGCAGATTTATATAAAAATAGTGATCAAAGAATCAATTTACATTAAAAAGATAACAACAATTTAACAAGTTGCTCTTATCAAATCCATCCATATTGGCAATTAATTTTATATGTAAATCCACTTTCATCTCAATATTTATACTCTTATCAAGTCCACCCAAATTGGCAAATAATTTTATAATTAGATCTATTTTCACCTCAATATTTATGCTGATTTTAAGTTCAATTATTTTCGTTTTGTTTACATTTTTACTTCCTGACTCCGTCCCACACCGCCCATTTCACCTCCCAGGACAGTCCTTCCCCGCAAAAGGGGAGGGCCCTTAAAGCAAGTCAGATGACCTGAAGATGTCCTGAGGCCAGGACGAAAGATCTCGTCGCTCTTCTCCTTTAGCTCCTTTTTATTTATGTTTATTGATTTTTCATTATTATACTATGTACAGCAGATGAATAAACAAAGCCACAATTATTATACAATTGATTCAAAGACATCTGCATAATATCTCATCAAAGTACTTCCTACTTGGAAAATGAATTAACAAATATAAACAAACCGACATTAATAAACTTAATACAATTATTTTTGGTTTTAATAATCAGTTGACTTTCCTTTACGTTTTAATAATCAATACTTCTTTTATCCTGTTCGGCATTGACAGAATTAATTTTTGCGGTTCTCTTAGTGGGATTTCATCCGAGCTTTTTTTTAAAGGCAGTGATGAGATTTTTTTGCAAGTATACTCTATTCCATTTGCATAAACACGTCGTATTAATGAAGCACATGCGTTTTCTTGGGGATTTAAGTCGGGGCTAAGTGATGGGCACTTCAAAACCTTCCCCCCGTTCACTTGAAACAGTCTGTTGTCGAAGTTGCCTTATTTGCAAGGGCATTATCTTGCTGTAGGATCCAGCTTCCACTGCTAGAGGTCCTATAACAAATCGACTTCTTAGAACTATGTCAGGGGCGTAGCCAGAATTTTTTAAATGGGGGGGACCTGATGAAATCTTGGCTATTCTTTTTTTATTAAAGTCCTCCCCAATCTTTATAGGCTATGCCGAAAAAGTTATATTTTAGCTTTAATGCAATAATACAATCAATAATTTATATTTATATTTTGCTCATAAATGAAAGAAGGAATTAAGAAATGAGGTCAAAACAGTAAATAATTTGTATCAAGCAACTAATCACTCCAAAAGAACAGATTTTGAAAACAGGCGTCTAGGATGATGTCCAATATACATTTTAACAATTTCAAACAGCGATATGCTCATATCATATTGCACGTATTAAGAGCGTTATACCAGTCAATCTTTCTGCATCATGCGGTTCCGAAGATAATTTTTTATTCTACGCAGGGCTGAAAATGATCTCTCAGCTTTACAAGTAGAAACAAGCTATTCTTGTAAAACTCTTAAGAAAATCTTCATCAGCCTGGGGAAGTGCGCTAACTAGGTCTGAAGGGGGCACAGGGTTTTCTTTCCACATCTTACGCCACCTCTGTAATTCAATATGAAGATTTTGTGGGGATGGAATATTGTAATTCCAGTAGGAGATTTCTTAAGATTTCTTATTTCCGTAACTTTTGTTGCTGGTACAATACATAAATTCAATGCATGTGCTTTACAGTGCGCATACAGGGTGTTTCAAAAGGTAAAATACAAACTTCACACCCAAGTAGGAGGCATGAAGGTAAGCAGATTCTGCTAATACATGAGGGGTCGGAACGCAACCATTGTCAAGTTAACGGGGGAGCAAATGACAAGTGATAAAACATAAAAATGATGGCACAACACAAACAGGTTGCAGTTCTTTGGCAAGGATTTCTTTTTTGGGGGGGACACATGAAATCAGTTATGTACTGAACACCTGTGACAAGCATTGAAGATCTGGCAGCTCGCATAGCAGTTGTTTTAGACGACATCAGAGAAATGCCTGAAATCTTTGGCCGCATACGAGGGTCCATGTTACGATCAATGGCTGGCTCACATTTTGAGCATCTTTTGTAAAGCTTCAGTGGATTCGCAGTTCCATAATAAAAGTGTGCATAGTACATACTTTCTCATGTGTTTTCATGTCCACTCTGATTACTGCTCCGCGCTCTAACGTTACCTTGGCAATGGTTGAGTTCCGACCCCTCATGTATTAACAGAATCTGTTCACCTTCATGCCTCCTAACTGTGTGTGAAGTTTGGATTATACCTTTTGAAACACCCTGTACATGGCGAAATGGATCTCTATAGAAAATTGTTTCACAGAAATACTTCAAACCTAATTTATATTTATTGACTTTATTTATAAATTCTTTCTTTACATCTTGAATTTTTTTCCGACGGGGGGGGGGGGACCGGACCCGGTGGTCCCCCTCCCCCTCCCATGCATGTTGTTGTAACTCCATTTCAGAAAACTTTTCAGTAGAGTGAAATTAAGTTATTAATGAAGCCCTCATCGATCATTCTTGAGTTATTCTTTAGTGAAATCATCACATTATGGTATCGTTGATTTATGTGTTTTTTAGTGGTAAATTATTATTTTCAATGCTTTTATGTTTGGTAAACTGGAGTTAGAGCGAAGTTTGGAAAAAATTTTCAATTTTCACAAACAATAGAGTCGGAACAACCTGGCTGTAAGCAGTCGAAATGTTCTCCAATAAGGTCTTGATATTTGTACTATTTCTGTTGAAACTGCTGCCCAGTTTGTTTGTTTTTTTGTTTCTTATGCAAATCTACAGATTTATTCTGATCTTGATGAAATTTTGCATACTTGACCTTCAAAGCATGAGGAAGGTCACTGTCTACTTCAGATTTCGAAAAAATAATAATTATTGATAATAAAATCGATATTCATGGAATGCATAGAACTTGGACACATCGTTTCAATAGAAGCTGAAATCCTGCAAAAAATTTTTGAACATTAATAATACAAAATACTGATCATACCTAATTCCTGGAGTCTTGTAAATTACTTTTCTAAATCGACCATTCTTCTGCTACAGGGCAAATAAACACTACCACGGCTATTTATTGATCATCCACGTTTTTTCTCACTGTTTAAAACGTTTCTTCAGACTGTTACATTTCTGTTTGACTATGTTATTGGTCAATTTCTGTCGTCAAAGATTGTTGATAGTCTTCAATACAGCATCATGTTCTTGTTCCATTGTCGTTTGTCTTCTCCAATTGAAATTTTCTAATAGGCCAACGTTTTTGGACATTTTGGATAGTTTTATCTTCTTGTTGTGTTTCGATCCCATCATCAAAAAATACAGCATATTTTATGGCGTGCAGCTGATTGAATATCGTGCGAACTGATTGGGAGGAAGGAATCGTGAAAAAATTTCAGCGACTATCCCAATAAAAATCGATATTTACAAAAAAAATTTAATTTCAACTAGCTCGAGTCTTTTTCAAATTTAAATAAGATGATTCTTTTTTTAATAAAAACTATTTTTTTTCACAACGATATGACAATTAACACGCATTGAAAATTAAAAATTTTATGATTTTTTTCGGCTTTAATTTGGTGTATTTTCGAAAAATAATGCTCTAGAATCATTTATTAAGTAGACGCTAAATAACATGATATTGTATCAACATGATATTGAATTTCGTAGGTTAGTTGATAATAGTAATGTAATTTATGAAATTCCGTGCCTTAATTGCGTTGTTAATTATGAGGGATAATCTGTCACTCTCTCTACTCCTGCTTGGAGGAGCATGAGAGAGCGATCAGACATAATGATATTGAATACTAGTAGGTAAAGAGATAGATCTCAAAAAATTAAATTATAACTCCCAATTGAATAATAACTCAACCAATACAACACAGAGCAAAGGGACTATCCATTCTATGAAAAATACGAAAAACAGTTAGTCCAGGTGATATACCGGAGCATCTAAACTCTGCTTGACTTGCCTTGCCACTGCGGAGCATCACCAGATACTTTAGAATCAAGTTTTTCTTGCCCTTGACGTAGAAGCTCTTACACCCTGTTGCTCTATTCGAAACTGTCGTTGTTGAGATGTTTCAAGCGCCCGTATAGCTTTTTCTGTTTTAGTTGCAGAGTTTCTCTGACCAATACTCGTTCTCTGTCTTTCCTTTCCAGACACATAAATTTTTGCCAGTCGTCTGGACGTTTGATAGGGAGCTTAAGGGAGACACGCGTGACCCCTATTCCTAATCAATAGACGCTGCCTTATTAATGTTCTGTCACTGCATCTTCACTTTATGCTCATTATCAAAAATTCTTGGAAACGAAGTTCGGTCATCGCATTGTCAGCATTTCAGTTTCCAACATATACACTTTCCCACAGAATATAATCAAAATATATTTTTAGGAAATGTTTGACCTGCTGTGCTACCAAATAAGCTAGCTGATAACTCCGGCGTGGCTTAGACTTTTTTTTTTAATAAAATTTGAAATATCTTTAAAATAACACACATGAAAACGCTTAGAATTAATACAGTAAAAATTCTTAATAAAATTTTTTTCAAATTTTTATTAAAGGCTCACATTGTATGGACCTCTCCAAGGATGCCACTGCTAGTCTAAATAATTTCTTACTCACGTAATCTTACTTTAGATGTACACTTGATGTTGTTGCAATTCCCTTTCTTCTCTCGATGTCTTGAATCAAAACTTGGCCATTCATCTCTTTTTGTAGTCTAGCGATCGCCGATTCTTCTATTGACCTGCTTACCATTTGCTCAATACAGCACAGAGCTAAAGGAGTGCTTCCTCTGTCGTCTTTCCACTCTTTCTCAATAGTCTGATAACTTTCCATTATCTCCAGTTACTAATCATTTTTAAAGATTTTTAAAAAAATGTTAAGTACTAAGAATCTCTTTTCTAAGAAAAGCCTGAAAAACAGGAATTCTATGCATTGTTACAAATTTTGCCTTTCATTGGTGGTCATGAGATATATATTGTTGATCCCTGCCTAGTGTTGGTGCATTGCGTGTTGACACCATTGTTGATACGTATCGTTGCGGAAACTTTTCCTTGCATTGTTGGTCATGAGATATTTCTCATTAATATGCCCTGCCATAACCATGAATATCAATTTTTTATCGATAATTATTATTTTTTCGAAATCTGAGGTAGACAGTGACCTTCCTCATGCTTTGAAGGTCAAGTATGCAAAATTTCATCAAGATCGGAATAAAACTGTAGATTTGTATTCAATACACAAACCCACAAACAAACCCTCAAACATCCTTCTTTATATACAAGGTGATAATAATTAAAGTCCCTTTGTAAAAATGCTATAAAAAAACAACCATGAGTCCGAATGACTTCAAATTTGGACTGAGCATTCTTGAAGAAGGGGCATTTGATATGGGATAAGAAAAAAATAGTTCCAAAATTTATCACTAGATGGCGCTGTAAGCGGCATAACGGAAGCGGATTCAGCTAGAAGTGACATTTTGAATTGAAATATGACGAGAACGCCATGAGGCCTGCGTTTTTATAACACATGCAATGTCTCATGCGCATGCGTATCTTTCAATTTGCATAGTACAAATCCTCCTAGGCATAATATGCCGCTTACAGCGCCATCTAGTGATAAATTTTGGAACTATTTTTTTTCTTATCCATATCAAATGCCCCTTCTTCAAGAATGCTCAGTCCAAATTTGAAGTCATTCGGACTCATGGTTGTTTTTTTATAGCATTTTTACAAAGGGACTTTAATTATAATCACCTTGTATATAGACTAGAAGAGGTACCCGGCGTTGCCCGGGGTAATTACACTTGGATGTAAACAGAACAATCTCAAAAAATTAAATTAAATTTTGCAATATCTTAAAAATAAACACATGAAAATGCTTAGAATTAATACAGTAAAAATTCTTAATGAAAATTCGAAAAAAATCTTTTTAAAGGCTCACAATGGCTGGACCGCTCCAATAATTTCTTACTCAGGTAATCTTACTTCAGATGTACACTTGATGTTGTTTCAATTTCCATTCTTCTCTCGTTGTGTTGAAGCAAAATTTGGCCTTTCATCACTTTGGGTAGTCTAGCGGTCGCCAATTCTTCTATTTACTTGCTTCCCATTTGCTCAATACAGCACGGAGCTAAAGGTTTGCTTTCTCTGTCGTCTTTCTCTGCTAACTCTTCATTATCTCCAGCTAGTGATCATTTTTAAAGATTTTCAAGAAATTGTTAAGTACTAAGAACTCTCTTTTCTAAGAAAAACCTGAATAACAGGAATTCTATGCATTGTTACTAATTGAAACTTATCCATATTGCATCATCATTTTATGTTCATTGTTATAATTCTTGGAAAGGATTGCTTTATCACTGCATCATCATTTTGAGCTCATTGTTATTGGTGAATTGCGTGTTGAAACCATTTTTGATACCTATTGTTGCACAAACTTTTATTTGCATTGTTGGTCATGAGATATATATTGTTGGTCTGTGCAGAGTGTTTGTGAATTGCGTGTTGATACCATTGTTGCAAAAACTTTGTCTTGCATTGTTGGTCATGCGATATTTCTCATTAATATGCCCTGCCATAACCATGAATATCGATTTTTTATCAATAATTATTATTTTTTCGAAATCTGAAGTAGACAGTGACCTTCCTCATGCTTTGAAGGTCATGTATGCGAAATTTCATCAAGATCGGAATAAAACTGTAGATTTGTATAAAAAACGTACACACAGACCCACAGACCCACCCACAGACAAACATCCTTCTTTATATATATAGAGAAGATAGATTTATGGCTTAGCCAGACATTATCATAGCACAGGACATAAAATTAATTGGAAAGGGGTTAGGATATTGGGAAGGGAGGATAACTGGAAAAAAAGAATAATTAAAGAGGCATGCACTCAGAATGCACGCTCGCTAAGGCGTCACATGTTATTCATAGTGATTGATATATCATGTGACTTCCGGAGTTTTTTGTGACTTCCTGTTTTTTTTCTGATTGTTGTATCATTCCTCGTTTACCTTCTGAAGATGAGTGTCTTAATTCAAAATTCTTCAGGATTTCCAAATTCAAAATTGAATTTCATCATTATTCATTCTTCATCATTTTATGTGTCACTTAAAAAAATGGCTGAGTCAACAATGAAATTCCACTCTAAAAGATATGCAAATTATTGACAGGACTGTGGACTGGTAGGCTACATTGGATCGTTTGAAGTCTTGTTATGTAGTAATCTTTTAAATATTATTATTTTCAAGTCCTCACTTTATTTATTTCATGCCCTTTTAATTAGTCAAATAATTTTATTTTCCTGTTGGCTCAGTCACGTTTTTTGTAAAATAGGGAAGGGAGGGATGTTTATAATTTTTTTCATTGTCTCAATATTATGATTTTTTATGTCCTTTTCTTGATGTTGGGTTTTTTTAAATTGGGATTTTTAAATTTTAAGATTAAAAGAATTTTTAAATTTGACTTGTTGAAGAGGATTATTGTCACTGAATTTTTAATCATGTGAAGTAAATAGTTTAAGAAAATTTTGGGACCAAGTTTGGTTAAGGGCCCATAGAAAAAACATGTGCGATTTTAACGCCTTCTTGTGTGCCCTATATCGTAATGAAAAAGAGTATGAATCTTCAATTTGTATTGTAATATTTATTTGTTAACTTTCGGAAGGGAGTAGTTAGCTTAATAAATGTGCTTTAACAATAAATTATTGTAAAATAAGGTTTATTTATTACAACACTTATAAGATTATCGAAGCTTTTTTCCTTTCAGATCGTATTTTGAAATGGCTCTGTGTTTGCATTTGTTGCTGCTGCTTCAAGTACCAGTAGAAAAGAAATTCGTTCAGGCCCATCTTCTCTAATATATTCATTTGTATGAAAGTGTCTGAAAATCCATATCCTGTGATAAAAGGCGTTTGTATGTTTCTTTCCTCACATTTGACCAGGCTTTAACCATAATGAAACATAAGGTGGACTCAAAATGTTAGTACCACAGGAAAACTACAATTACTCAAAACAAAAATATAAGTTTCTTCTTTCCTTACGTTGTATTGTGCTTGTGCAATAACAAATTACAGTATTATTGTATTATCGTAACGTCCATTTGGACAATACAATATTCTTTTATTTACTAAAGTTAACTTTCGTCCAACTTGGACATCTTCAGTACTTTTTAAAAACTCTTTTTAAAAAACTTATGAATTCTCATTATAGCATACGATCTATTGCATCGCATTCCGCAATTTAGGTATCACAGTTTACAGTTGTAACAACTGCAAAAGCATGTACTTGGCTTATACACAGAAAACTGAAAGTGATGCCTGTACTGAAATCATAACACAAGACTAAACGAGTGCCTTGGGCTCGTGAACACATGACCTGGAAAAAACAGTGGAACACCGTCATCTGGAGTGATGAGAAGAAGTTTAATCTAGATGGTCCGGATGGCTGGTCCTACTACTGGCATGATGTCAGAAGAGAAGAGTCGCTGTTTTCAAAGCGTCAATAAGGAGGTGGATCATTGATAGTGTGGGGAGGATTTAGCTCTCATGATAAAATAACCCTTGCATTTCCTTTTGGTAGAATGAAGGCTGTGAACTATTAAGAGTTACTGGGACTTCATCTTTTGCCTGTTGTAGAAGATCATGGTGGACTTTTCTTCATGTATCAACAAGATAACGCTCCTATTCATACAGCGAAAACAACCTGGGAATGGTTTCTGCAGAATGGAGTATATCTCATGGACTGTCCTCCACTTTCGCGAGGCATTAATCCGATGGAGAACTTGTGGGGAAGCGTAGTCTACGAGGATGGAAGATAGTTTCAATCCATTGCAGAACTGAAGCAAGCAATTCTATTCTGTTAGGATCATATTAACTGTCAACATTTTCACAATCTTGTAGGAACAATGCTTTCAAGTGTTTTTAAGCTAATCTCAAAACAAGGAGTCCGCATCGGTTACTAGTAATTTATTATTCCTTTTTGTTTCAATACTGGAGCTATCATTTTGACTCAGTATACAAATAGTGAATTCATGCAATTACATGATTATGTCGATAAAAATGATAATGTGACTTTGATATTTACATATTATAAAACTTCTGTTAACCAGAAATGTGATAAAAATAAAAGGTTATTACATATTTTTTATGTTTTGTGTAATTGAGTTTTCCTCTGTGGTGCTATCATTTTGACTCGCACCTTATATGAAACATAAGGGCAGTATGTGATGAAGGCTGACCTTGATCGTGTTTTAATTCATTCATCAGAGCTCTGTTTTATTTCTGCCGCTCACTTTTGAAGGTAGTGGGTCCTGGTTTAAGAACCTACCTCCATCCGTTCTTGTTAAAACACATAACTTTTGCAACTTGAAATTTATTCAATGAAAATTAAATAGTTTATCACGAAGAACTACAAATTATGCATTATAGTTATTTATTTATTTTATTGCTTCCTGAAATAAATTTTTTAATGATATTTGCGTACATACTGATTTATTTTTTATTTTCCTTCAGTTGCTATTCAGAATGAATGTTTTTTATTTTAAACATAGTATTAATGTTATGTGGATGTAAGCTAAAAGGAAAGCGGGATGGGGGAATGCAAACAATTAGTTTATTATAATCTTTGAAAGAAAATTTTCTCCTTTCTACTCTACGGTCACTTCATATGCAAAAATTACTGAACTTGACATATTGCGTGGCATCCGAAACAACAAAGGCATTTGAAAGCCGGTTATGAATACATGATATGGAAAGTATCTTTTGAATAAATATGCCAAAATATGATTTCAAATTTAAATAATATGTATGCATTTCCGGGAGAAAGACCTTGCAGCGGTTTGATCGTTTTATATAAGAAGTTTATTTAACATAAATTTCGATTTCAAGGTAGATGACTAAACTTTTTGAAAATCCTTTATTAATAGAATTTATTCGGAACATGATTGGTGGCTTTTTAAATATTGGAAAGTACCAGCAGCTAGTACTGTATTCTGTCCAACGAATGAAAAATAATAAAGGCAATACCACGAGTAACTTTATCAGCTGTGGCATATTCTGTGTCTATTCTCTTTCCAATTAAATTTCCACTTTCTATTATTAGACGTTATTTGGAGCTTTAGTTAGAAATCTATTTATAAAGCTGCGGCCACACAGCGCTACGCAACGGAAGCGACGGATGCGATGAACGGGACGGACGCGATGGACAAAATAGGGTGGCCACACAGAGCGCTGCGCGACGGACGCGATGGATGCTATGTTCGCTCCGAGTTGTATACAAATCTATTTATTTCATTGCTTATTTGAAGACTTGCGTAAAGAAAGAATGTTTATTCCAATTATAATTATTAAGACTGGAACAAAAATCAAAACAAGCTATTCCTTTATCCTAATATTTGGTATTGTAAAGTCCATATCGTTCCGAAAAAACTGCGAATAAAAACACATTGCATAATTATAATTATAACGTAATATTGATAATTAATTACAATAATTACAGTATAATATTAATTATATTAATTCGTTATAATTATAATAAACATTATTTCTTGTAAATTTAAATTTATCTTCTCTTTACGTAAATCTTCAAATAAGCAATGAAACAAACAGAGTTGTAAACAAATCGGAGCGAACATAGCATCCGTCGCATCGGCTCGGTTTGGTCGTAGTTTTAGCTGCAGGCGATGAACAAATCACCATTGCTGGTCTACTGCGCATGCCCGTCCACGACGAACGTCTTGGACGTCCAGTAAATATTTGTGCAAATAAAACTTCCAGAACGTCGCGCCCGTAGCGTCCGCACTTCCGTGTGGCCACTTACATAGAGAATAAAGACGCATATTTTTTGGACGCGTAGCGTCCGTCGCGCTCTGTGTCCAGCCATCCGTCCGTTCGTCATTTGCATGATAACTTGAAAACGGAATAACTTTTTCAAATTCTGTTTTCAGAAATTTGACCATCAAGGTCTTAGCTCGGTTGTATCAACTTTTCAGACTTTTTCGTAGACCCCTTCAAGTCGATTTAATGTGCTAAAACAGGACCGTAAAGAATATTAAGACAATGGCATGTCATATAATAATCGATTGTCAAAAATGAATACACTGTTACTTTCTGTTTAGCTTTTAAGCGTTGTTGACACGGGCACGCGCACGTAGCGATTGTTTAGTCGCAGCTAAAGCTCCTTCTTGGAATGTTTGCAAGATATTATTAATTTAATTGTGCGACAATGTATATAAATTGAAATCGTAAATTTGGGAAAACTGCTCTCACTAGATGGTTTCGATGTCAAAATAGGCCATTGGCCGCCAAGGATTAAGCTTAGTTTTAATGGAGACCTTCGTCAGTGCATGTTTCTCCTGATAATTCTCTTAATGTACTGCATGCTTTTCAGGTATAATTAGTAACATGGTATTTTCCTTCTTCTATGTAAAAACGAAGAAATAAAATCAGATAATTAACATGTAAATTATAAAAATTAGAATAATAAAAGTATGTTAAAAGTCCCCAATCTGGATATTCTTTACAGTCCTGTTTTAGCACGTGAATTGGACTTGAAGGGGTCCACGAAAAAGTCTGAAAAGTTGATACAACCGAGCTAAGACCTTGATATGGAGTCACGTTGATCCAGTAGATTATTATGAAATTTGATAAAGATCAAGGAAGGTCTTGTCGAAATGATGATAATCAAAACAATAATCTATGAAGCTTGAAGAGGGTCTTGTAGAATAATGATAGTCAAAACAATAAGAAAAAATTTTTGATCACAGGAAAGAAGATTATGACCATTATTCATTCTTTTTGTCATGATAGTTTCAAGGAATTTTACCTTCCCATTTCTCTTTGTTATTGTGGTATGTTTGAAGATTTTCTTCATTTTATTTATTCAACTCCTATTTGATATACGAGATGGTTTGTGCAGCAGCTTTTTTCTGAGCAGGTTTGTTGCGAGATGGCGCTGTAGGTCTTGATATCTGACGTAATCAAAACATCGTCATAGCACTGAAAGCAGACGACAAAGGCGACAATGCAGAGAATTTTAAATATTTCAATTTGTAAATTACTACAAGTACCTTTCATATGGAAAATTATTTAAATTTCTGGTAAATCAGACATTAAAGAACTTAAGAAAAAACCCAAAAAGAATTCATTTCTTTTTACTTAATAAAAGTAGTATTTTTAATCGGCCATGGTTACAAGATAATGACACTTGCGAATGCTCTCTTGTCATTTGAGCGTTTGTTCCAGAGGACGCCATGGCTATTTTTGCCATAACAAGTTTACTATGGGAATTTTGCTTATTGTCTCATCTTGTTAAGATTAAGGATCTGTGGTAAAAACATTTCGCTGCTTTACTGAAAGCTCTCACTATGAATGCGACCTATACTCCGGCTCTCTATGCCGGTAGAGAAATTCACATGAGTATATGTATTAATTCCATAAAGCAATTATAAAGTGAATCTTTTGCAAACGCAAATGAATGCATCTACAAAAAATAGTGCTCCGCAATATCGCACATTAAACTTGTGACGTTATAAGCTTTGACCTTCACTTGAAGCAGATCAGCTTTTGCGTTGAGTGGGATAGATATGCCTGAACATTTCCAAATTCCATTTCAGAAATAAAAAAAATACTAAAATTACTTTTTTTGACGTTATGGAAGAAAAAAGGAAAAAGAAAAAAAGCATGAAGACAAAAAAAGTCGTTAGTCAGGAATGATATGTAATGGGACTACTTTCTAAAGAGGTAAATTTAGTCACGTGAATTTCTCTGCCGACATAAGAGACGGAGTATGACTCCTTCGAAACTGCAAAAAGCAGTTTAAAATGGAATTAATACATTCTTAGAGGGTAACTTAAAAGTTGACTTGACGTACTTTCTATGACAATTGGTTAAGCATTTTAAGAGTCATTAAGTAGCATTAATACTAGCGAACGAATATGTTAACTTGTATGGACTTCTATCATTGAGAGGAATAATTTCTGTAAATGACTTACTTGATGGTCTTTGATAAACTATTTGGAATCTATTGAATTTTATATTTTTTAACAAAAATGTTAAAAATTGCCCATGTTCAACATTTTAAATTATTAAATTATCAATAAAGCGCCAACACTACGATCTTGACGTTCGCTTGACGAACTTCAGATCAACGTAAACAATGCTTAAAAAGCTTAGTGTTCATTGGTTTGTTTGTCCTTTGTTAATACAGAAAATACTCAACGAATCTCCACGAAACTTTCCATGTACGTAGTTAAAGTCACTGTGCTTGAAATAGGGTACTTTTTATACCGATTTTTTTTTTTTAATCAATTTTTTAACTTATTCTTATTTTTCCAATCTTATCGTAATATTGAATAGATTTTTGTTTTCAAAGGATGTCACTAGATGGCGATACCAGACGGCGCACGTTAAATACGTAGTTTTGAATGAAATAAGTATTATTAAAACATTTAACTTAAAGTTTTATTTTGATGTGAAGAACATAGAACAACAATATTAATAATTTTTTTTTACTAAAACGCGTTTATGAAAAAAAAATTTTAAATATAAGAAGTAATATTTTTAACAGAATTTTATATTTACATTTAAAATAATTATTGGCAACTAAAATTGGCAGAATTACAACAATTAAAATTTTCATTTTAACGTCACTAGATGGGAGAACTGGCTGTGAAAATTTAGGTGAAAAGTTTGTAGTATTTGTACGTGTTTGTAGCTGAAAGCAACTTTAAAAACAAATTTGCATCGAAAATGTGAGTGCATTTTGCAATTTGAGAAGTTAGTTTAAATGTGCAATGCTGTAATATTGTGGCCTGTCAAATAAAAACGAGATTTTTAAAGGCGTTGGTACATACTGAACAAATTTCGAAATTAATATCGTGGGCGTTAAAGCAAGCATCCCATCTATCCACGAGTTGACGGATTCCCTTCTCATAAAATTCCCTTGCCTGCTGAAGTAGAAAAGCCGTGTCCTCCGATGTTAATCGTCGTCCTTTCAAATGTCGTTTCAACGGTCCGAAAAAGTTAAAATCGCACGGTGCCATGTCAGGACTGTAGGGAGGATACTCTAGGACATTCTATCGCATCCTAATCAATTGCTCCGTTGTTCTGTTGGCCGTATGAGGCGTGGCGTTGTCGTGAAACAGTGTTACTCCAGCATTCAGTATTCCCGATCGTTTGTTCTTGATGGCCACTCGCAAACGATGCAGAGTTTGGCAGTATCGAACCGCATTAACGGAATTGCCCTTAGGTGTAACTCAATGAGAAGAGGTCCTTTCAACATCGCGCGCTGTTCCTCCTTCCTCGCGTTTAGGATGAAGAATGCCATTACTCTATCTCACGTCTTGTTTTGCGAACCACCATACAACCAAGTTTCTATGAACACTAAATACTCACGTGATTACCTTACATATGTACGCATGCGCCCGTATGCTACATCGCAACTCCACGCGCATATTCTTGCTATCATTTCTTTAATCTCGTTTTCATTTGACTGACCCTCATATAAGCGCTTCAACGTTTTGGAGTCAACTTTTTTTCGCGAATATTCCATTTTTTTAACTTTTCTTTTGCTTTCATACTGTTTATAACATAGCTGTCCAATTGCCAGCCAGCTGGGTGAGAGGGCTAGAGCGTAGGCTTTCTAGTTCTCGGGTCCAGTTGGTCGTGGGTTCAAATTCCGCCACGGGCATGGATGTTTGTATTTGTCCCGGGCTGCGTACAAATGATGGCATTCAGCTTGCCCGTGTAGCTCCTTCATTTATCTTATCCTTTTTTTTTTCATTATTTACTTTTGTACCCAGTTCATTGTTCATAAATCATCATTTTTGGTTTAATATGATTATGAAAGGTTTGGAGAAGGATTTCTAAACTTTTTCTCATTTTCTTGCATTTCATTCATACTTTGTTAATCATAGTTCAGTTTTTAACATAACAAACAATCGTTAAAAAAATAACTCAACGCATTTTTTCCACCCGGGCGAAGCCGAGTAATGTTGCTAGTCTATTATTATCAAAGTTTGTAACTCTCTTTTAGGTAGTATTAATTTGGTGTCAAGCTGGGAGGCCTGACTTTTATACATTCCACTATTTCAATTTATTTTTCATTGACATTGTTTTAACCAAGTGTTTCTCAGCTGAACAATGTAACACTATTATTACATAGAAAAGATCATTTGAGGAAAGTAGTCGTGATACTGCCATAAATCTTTAGATAACAAATTAATAATTTATAACTAAATCTACTAACTAATAATGGTTAAGGATAAGCCAGAGTTACGAAGTGGCCTCCAATATCCAAGATGGTATTTAAAATCCAAAGCATGAATATCCTTGTTCGAAATTCTCAAGCGATTTTTCACTTGACATTAAGCCACTTGTCTCAGGAGGGTGACCAATTCTACGAGTTTCGTTCAATAATTAAAGGCACAATTATAATTTCACTGATAACTTGAGTAGTTTTTGTTTAAGAAGTTGACTCTTCCAGGACAACTTCCAGGGGCAGAAACTTTTTTTTAACAATCTATGTGAACTTTATAAAATCAACTAATTACTTAATAGACAAAAGAAAAACATAAAAAAGTTTATTGTAGTAACCATTTGTTTGCAAAATTATCAATTTCATCAAGAAGGATAGTACAGAGAACTCTCCATTTCATAACTATAAGTGGTTAGCATGTTTAAATACAGCTTTCGTGTATTATTATTATTATTATTATTATTATTATTATTATTATTAAGAAACTATTATTAGCTAAGAAACTATTATATCCCAACATTTTTTAATACGGTACCAAAATGGATTCAAACATTGAGATCTTTTAAATTTATAAAAGCAGCATATTATAGATGGAAAGAATATTATTAATTATTTTGACAAAGTATTATGTTGCTGATCAAGTAATATTGTCATTTTGTCTGTAGTATAGTATTGTGAATTTTTTAGTTTTTTGTAGTTACATGTATTTGTTGCAATGTATCATATTATCCCATACAAGCCATATATGAGGCTTCGGGATAATTAGTTATAATGTAATTGTTTTTAGTTTTTTTGAATAAAAAAAAAAAAAAAAAAAAAAAAAAAAAAAAAAAAAAATTATTATTATTATTATTATTATTATTATTCAAAAATGTGATTAGACTAGCTTGAAAGAGTTGGTTAATAATTTTCAGGAATCATCTCTTCCAGGCAATAAGAGGCTTATTTCATTATTGTGATTTTCTTTTAATTCCCGGAAATCAATAGATCAGGAAATCTCACAAAGCTCATCTAAATCCATTAATGTTCGTAATGCTTTCTTATAAAAGCGATGTCTTGAATGATTTAATATCAATGCTGAAAGTAAATTTACGGTGAGTGTATTGATAATTTTCTATTCAGATTTTGCGAATTTTTTATGTGACTGTTGACAGGACACGACTGGTTTATACAGTGAAGGAATCTTATGTATATATTTTTGATTTTATAGTATTTCTGGTTCTAATACTTTGAAAAGTGTGTCGTGTGTATCTCATCATAGTAAAAAAAAATGACCTTATATAACACATGACAGAAAGTATTATTTTAATTTGAGGCTACAATTACACGTACAGATTACACCTTTATCTGTATTAAACGGATACTTTCTTGATCTTTCAGGAATCTGCTTCTTGGAATATGCCAAAAGAATGCTCTTTCCCCCGTGCAAGTATTTTTTAACGATTCTGGCATTACTTATGAAACGATTCTGTACTAAGTTGTATACAGGTTTTTCTTAATAACATCAATAACAAAGAGGTAAACAAATTGCAATTGAAGATTCACAGACATTTGAATTTGATGATTGTTATTAATATTTATGAAATTTTACGAAGCTAATCTACACAATAAATTTAATATGCTTACGGTTTTCAGTGCAGCAGAGATTCATAGTTTTACAGCATTGAACAGTGTTGTTTGCATTGCAATTATCACAGTCGGAATCAGCTTCGATCGCCCTATGCAAACGTTGTGACAGGGAATCATTTTGTATATGTGCTGTTTTTACGGATATTATAAAAACGGGTAACATAAGAAGCCACCGGAACCTTGTATGCGGAGTCATCTTGTCCGTGATTTTTCACACTATCACCAAATTCCAAATTGTAGGTATTTGGCTTCCAGAATGTCTGTTCGGAGTGATCTAGATGAGAAGCTGCTTCACAGGAAATGAATCTTCACGAGCACAACTTTTATTCATGGGCTTCTTTTTTTCTAACTAACTCCCTCCTTTCTCTTCCTCCTCTCTTTGTTTGTGTCCAGAAAATCTCACGAAACGTTGTTTACACTTTAGATTTATGTTTAAGCAAATCACTTCGTATATGCATTATTTTCCTTGTTAAGCTCGTGTTTAGCATTTTTATTCATTAAGCGCAAACTTTTCTCATGAAAAGAAAACTTAAACATCAAAATAAATTCTTACTGAAAATAACATATTAACTAACAATGCATATACATGTAATCGTGCTTGATCAAAGGTAACACGTAATAAGAATACCAGTTAAAATAGAACGCATCTACAAAATGATTGGATTGCTCAGTTACCTATTCTCTCCTTTATTCTATTTCCATTTACATTGTTTTGACTAATCGATGGAGAATCTTCCTGAGCTTAACTGAGGTTATTATCTTTGGAATTGTTGAAGGGCGAATTATTGTCTTTGAGAAAATCAAATTTTTCGAACCTTCTATTTTTTCAAAAACTCCCAGCTTTACGGCGCATAACGAAACCACGCTATCCCTAGTCACTATAACATGGTATAAATACCGCTTTGGTAGGTCGCTTCTTTTTGTTTTTTTAAAAAATGATGCATGTATAAAATGTATAAAAAGACGATAAGCAAGTTTTATTAAGTAAAATGTAGTATTATTATGAAATTATGAAACAAATTCAGCTGTTATCTGCAACCACTATAACATAATATTTCATTGGTTATCATGAGCAATAAACCATAGAAAAGATCCATGAAAAATGGGAAGAGGCTAAAGAGTCTAGATAATTAGACGATGGTTTAAGTAATACTAAATTTATTATCGAATCAATTGGAATATCTTCATAAAGAGTCTAGGACATGATTGTTCCTTGCACTCTCGTTGGTAGTTTTATTAATCCATCTAATGGCTGCGTTTTCTTGAGTGTTCTCTTACAATGCAATTTATCATAGCAGGATATCTTATCCAGAGCACCTATCTTTGCTGCTGTGCTCTCCATCAAAGTCATGTTTAGTAAATTGGTATAGAATTTCCGTAATCTTAGCATTGTTGTTACTGATATATGTAATGGTGAAATTTCTTTCTGATGTCATTGGTTCTTCATGACTTGCCGTTTTTCAAACGTTCCCCTCGGGACTCTATTAAACCTTCATCATTTTTTGCATTAACATTTTGCATTCTCTTTTTACTAGCGAGCTCAACGATGGCATCTATGACTGCAGACTCAATTTCTTCATCAATTTTTACGGTACCGAGAAAGAATCACTCCATCACAAAGAAAGAAAGACACTTCTCATCTGTGTGCTCCACTACAATTCAAATGTGTTAGAAATCTCAGCCAACCTGGCCAGCTCAACCTTACTCTTGAGTGACTCTTTCTCGCCCGTTTTCTCAAAATCTTTTAAGGCATGGAATGCCATACCACAAAATGACATTGTGGCATCTCTACGATCGTATGCATGCATAGACCAGCGCGGCGACTACAGCGGGTACTAAAGTCATGCTTTTCACCAAGTACAGGGTGGCTCTGTGGCGCCCCGTATAAGTTGTAACCTTGAAACTTGAATCAATTGAATAAATACCATAGCTGAATATACTGTCCAAATTTCATTCATCTAGCACAAGTCCTTCGTGGTGTTGGGATTTTTTTTTTTCCGCCAGTGTATACAAGTCAAAATCAATAATCTGTGGACAACATTATTTTTAAGTTAATGGTTTTCTTTATTGAGCTGTAGATGAATAATTATCAGACCTACAACCATGAAATACATAAGACGGATTGTTTATTCAAATATCATGCTTGATATAAAAAATCAAAAAAATTTATTAAACAAAACTTTAAATAAAAGGCATAAAATAATCAAAGCTTGTGTCAAAATACTGTGGATACAAAAAAACAAAAATCATAATACTGTGGACAACGCTATTTTTAATATAAAATTTATTCTCTGTATAAGGATCAGTTCACTATCGAATTATAGGTATAAGGTTTATACTTTTACATTATTTAATTAGGAAAATGGCTTCAACAAAAACAATACCACTCGAAATTCATGAACGCATTATTGAATGCCATAAACACAAAGAATCAATCAGAAAAATTGATGCTTCATTCTATCATCAAGAAAAATAGATTTGCTCAAGGACCAGAACTGAGTCAACAGTGGTCAGCCAGCATCGGGAAAACTGTATCTGTATCAACCACATATCGCCGTATCCATCAAATTGGGTATAAATTTTATACTCCTAAAATAAAACCATTTCTCACAAAGGTGCAAAAGTATAAACGTGTGAAGTGGGCAAAAGAGCGAGCTGATTGGTCTGTTGAACAATGGAACAAAGTAGTATTTAGTGATGAATCCACATTTCAACTTTCTGTGGGTAACCAAAGTGGGGGAAAAAGTGCTGAGAAAAAAGAATGAGGCTAATGAGTCTAATTGTATAAAAAGAAGTGTTAGGTTTCCAGCATCATGCATGGTCTGGGGTTGTGTAAGTGCCAAAGGGACTGGAAAATTACATTTCATTGATGGAACTATGAATGCTGAGAAATATGTAAGTGTTTTGGCAACCAGCCTTCTTCCATCAATCGCCTCATTTCGCCTTGGTGGTACCAGCATCTTTCAGCAGGATGGAGCATCCTGCCACATAGCCAAGTCAACCAAAGAATGGCTTGCAAGAAAACGAGTGAATGTTATGGAATGGCCTGCGAATTCTCCAGACATGAACCCTATAGAGAATATTTGGGGAATTTTGAAAAGTGAAGTAAAGAAAGCTGGACCAATACCAATGGATGAATTAAGAATTCAGGTGCAGGATGCATGGAATAAAATAACACCAGAAACATGCAGCAAGCTGATATCTTCCATGCCACGAAGAATAACTGCACTTCTTAAGGCACATGGAGATGCCACTAAATACTGAGTGTGCATTGTACAGCTAAAATAGCGTTGTCCACAGTATTGTGATTTTTCTTTTTTGTGTCCACAGTATTTTGACACAAGCTTTGATTATTTTGTACTTTTTATTTTAAGTTGTGTTTAATATATTTTTTGATTTTTTTATATCAAGCATGATATTTGAATAAACAGTCCGTCTTATGTATTTCAAGGTTGTAGGTCTGATAATTATTCATTTACAGCTGAATAAAGAAAACCATTAACTTAAAAATTATGTTGTCCACGGATTTTTGATTTTGACTTGTATATGAGAGAAAAACTGGACACAAAAACCCTGGAATATAATAAAAGTTATTAATTAAAAAATAAAAAGTGAATAAATAATAATTAATAAAAAATAAAAAATTTTAAATTAATAAATAAAATCAAAATAAAAAGCAAACGTTTCGGATAGAGAATATCCTTTATCAAAGCAAAAAGGATAATTCTCTAATATTCTTTGCTTTTAGAGAATTATCCTTTTTGCTTTGATAAAGGATAGTCTCTATCCGAAACGCAGCCTTTTATTTTGATTTTATTTATTAATTTAAATTTTTTTATTTTTTATTATTTATTTGCTTTTTATTTTTTAATTAATAACTTTTAATGAAAAATGATAATTTCCATATTGCAGCTGGTGTAGCCAGCTGACTATGAATGCTGCAATTCACCTAAATCGTTTATGGGCAATGAGATCATCAGTAAATGCATTCTTAAGTAGTCGAAGAATGGAGCTATTTATTGGTTTTACAATGTCCGTCTGTCCTCTTCATAATTTCTGCATTTTTTGAGGTAGAAGGTTGAAATTCGGAATGTAGCTTACTATGGGCATTTTCACCTTTACTATACAGTTTGGTTTTAATTGGACCATTGGGGTCGGAGTTTCGAGGGTGGGACTTAGAGGGGACCAAAAGGTGTAGGTGTATTTAGATATGTAAAGGAGTGAAATTGGGTAAGCAGATTGCTCAAGGTACGATATACATTACTATGAAGTTTGGGCCAAATTTTCTCAATGGAGTCTATTGTGAGGCTGTCACTTGGTCTATAGAACTATGGCAGCATATGACATGTGACACGTCCTTCGATCGGAAATGATGAGAAACGAAAGAAGATAGAGCTCTTTTTATATTTACTAAATACTACTTTCGAGAAAATCAATTTTTCGATTAAAAAATGTGTGGTTTAAAAAGTGCAGACAAAAGGATAAAGATAAATGATCTCAGGGCTTCCGCTATTTTCACATACCTTCCTCGGGGGGAGGGGGGGGGGGTTAATAAATAGAAGATGCGCTGGTCTTTAATAAATAAGAAAGGCATCATTAAAACGATATCATCAACGATTATTGTAGATATTTCTTGAATGACACTCATCAGCAGGAGTTTGATACCTGATGTTTTGGAGAATGAATAGGCATAAGGGTCTAATTTTAAAAATTATTTTGAACTAACGAATGTAAAAATATGAGACAGCATTTTCTGATTCGTTCGATACTGGAGTGAATTTCGCAGTATTCGAAATCATGCTGAGGCTAAGCTAATAAAGCATTTCCCTGGATGACTGGATGATATAATCTGTGTACGTACATTAGGAATAATATATATTTTGCTTGAAGTTGTCTAGTTTCTCCAGTGGTAATATCACTCTATGTAATGAGTGCTTTCTATCGAAAAGTTGTCCATAATTTATGTCATCTGCAAAAAAAGTGGGTAATAAATATTACTGCTAAAGCAACTATCTCAAATGCAGTTAATAAAAGCCATTCTCTTTGTCTTGAAGATAACATGCTTCATGACAACAATTTATCAATTTTTGATGGTCTTATTTTTCAACGAATAGCAACATAACTTAATATATTCCATAAAAATTTGAATATTTCATGCGATATAATTCTAATTGAGTGTGATGGGGGTCAGTAAAATAAATTATTATAAATCTTGGCTTCTGGTAATAAGTTTTATAGAGAAATTAAAGGACGAATATATGCAGTTTTCTGGTCATTTAAAGTGCACACAATTCAAGAACTGGTAGTTAGGTAAATCAAAATTTATATTGAACTAGCTGATTACCCGCGGCTTCGCCCGCTATGATTGAAAGAAAAAAAACCGTGCTATTAAATAGTAACAATAATACGATTACATACAAAATTTCACAAAAATCAATAAAATTGTTTTAAGAAAATTAAAAGATTATATAATAACAGAATATATGAAATCCAAAATTATTCAAATATTGTAATTGGCACCATAAGTTAATATTAATTCTAATTAAGTTATTTACAAAAAAAAAATTAATAAATGTTAGTTATGCATATAAGACCATTATTTTGACATAGAATATGTTACTCGAATGCCTTTGGGTACACTATTTTTTGTCAGGCCATTAGGATCATAAAAAGATTGCACTTGTTAATCGTCATTGCGAAAACAAATCCCAGAGGAGATTGTGACCTAGATAATTGTTGTCTGGGTGATAGTGGGCATAAAATTAGTGACATTCTAGTACCATTGTATAATTTGGGGGAATCCAAATTTCTCAATATTATTACTGGTCCTACTTTCACATTGAACTTAAGGTGGTGGCTTTCCAGGTGGGTTCCAATGAATTTAAAAATTCTGTGGGTTAGTTTTCACCTTGCTTGTAAATTTGGTTTTTTAAATTACTATTTTAACCAATAAATTTTTATTTTTAAAAAATTACAAAATAATTTAAAAACCATAAAATTGCATAATTATTCTCAAAAACACGTGATTTAAATTAAGTTATAGACATCAGTGTATAACTATATTCCGTATGTGATAACCAATTTAATGTTAATGTATTTGCATTAAATTTGTGTATCTATTTATTTTAATTCATTTCTAATGGTTCACTGCTAATAGCATAGTAAAACTAAAACCAGATCGAATTATAATATAATATGCAAATGAGAACAGTTTACTTCGAATTGTTTAAAAACGATTAAAAATTAAGTCTTACAAAGTAAATTACTAAAGTACAGAATTTTAAAACACAAGAAAATTAAAAAAATAGGCTTCTTTATGAAGTTCACGTTCGTAATTTATCTTGATTTTACCAAATTATTTTTTTTATTTTACTTTTGCACGTTTTAAAATATTTCCTTCGCCTTGTTCACTCTTTTCTCATGTTTTATCAGTTTTCTACTTATGTCTTCACAAAGCAGGAGTAAATGACTTATGTACTCTTTCACAAAGCCTTCGTGGATTAAGGGGCCCAACCAGAGACAAATGAAAGTAAGAGACTGGCAGTGCCCTATTCATTTTGCTGAGCGCTACTGGTGCCACCGGAAGTGCAGCGATCGCCATTAAGAGAATGGCAGAAACCTAAGGTGGCGTATGTTCTCAATGTCATTTCAGCTGTTTTTGTAGATGACTTCAAGAGGTATTAGTAAGCGTAACCTGTTTTCTGATTTTTTTAAAAAAACTTTATTGCATTAACTAACGATAACGTACACTTTTAATGACTTTCAATAGCTGATTCAATGCCTTACGAATTTTTAAAAGAGCGCGTACAACTCGCAACTCCTATCGTTATTGTAATAATGGAGGCTTAGCCAGAGGCAAGTGAAAGCATAGATGAAGAAAACTGAAGAAGCAAAGTTATTTCTTCATCCATGGTGAAAGTAAATGAATCTAGAGGAAGGATGAATTTATTTTTTCAGTCTTAACTGATTTTTTATTATTAAAAAAGTTGATTCTTATAACTTAATCAGTCTTAATACCTAATAAATATTTTCATTTATATTGCTAAATAAAAAGTAAATTTGAAGCCTCTTCATACAGTATTACCAATGGAGTTTCGAAAATAGCTTCAGTTACACAAAAAATTTAAATTGATTTATTCTTTATTGATTTTTAAATATAATAAGTCGTGATAAGACACTGCGTATATTTTCTCCACTTATTTTTTCTGTCAGTCGCTTGGTTTCATGGTGATATCGAATATTACAGTATGTGATGACAATAAGTCTAATAAGTCGAAGCACATGATCGTCAGAAGGACTCATTTCAAATGAATGGCGAGTTAAATTAGTGAAAATATTAATTTTGTTTTCGGTTATAAAATGTAATGTTTTTGCTAGAATTTTGATAGGCATATTCAATTTAATTGCTCTTTGCTCTCCTAGATTATAAAATTTACTCCTAATGAGTTTTTCTGAAATTTTGCACAGGTATACTACATCTTTCGATGGTGTGATAAGGCCTCCTTATTTTTTCTCTCTCAATGAAATTAAGGCTGTGGTAGCTCTGATATTGCTGTTTCAACGCTTCCTTACATTGAATGCAGATTATAGATTTAATTACAGACCTAGAAACGAATCCTGCCGAATCACAATATTTTGACAAGATTTTAATATCAGGGATTGGATAATATTGAAACGCGTCATCTGATATGGATTCATGATTATATTCATCAGAGTTATACATTAATTATAACTAATGTAATAATCAGTTAAATAATTTTTAAAAAAAAGGTAAAAATGTGGTGGCGCGTTTATTATGTAGTATTTTCTTTTTAAAATTTAATATTGAACGCGCCACCACACTTTTACCTTTTTTTTAAAATTCGATTTTTTACTTTTTTCTGAACTTTTTAAGGTGAAAGTGTGTGCTTTAAAATTTTTATTTTATATATTTTATTTTATTTTTTTTTAGTCTTTATTTATAAAAAATAAACTTTTTATTTGATATCTACAAAAACCAAAAAACCTTGGAAATCTGCCGTCTGATATCGGGTAAACGTTTATATAAAATACTTTATGCTGGCTTAATCATAAACAATGTTCACCACAATCAACAACTTTGCTAGCACTGATGATCAAATTAGCAACGATAACAATAAACAACAATACAGTTAGTCGTTACGTCATGATTGCACTGTATATAATGTATATTAAACTTAAATATTAAATAACTTACGAATAAATGAAAGACTAGTGAAATTAAAGATTGAAACATGCATTATCATCTATAAGACGCCGTTGGGGAAAGTTGCAGAGCTGTAGGTAGTCAGAAAGTGGGCAAAATATTGATTACCAGAATTTTTCCTTCCATTTTTCGATAGAAAAATTATTACACCATGTTTGGAGGTCATCTCCAGTATATATTTAATTATTTATCTAAAAGTGAACCTTTTGAAAGCATTTACCAGCACCTTACATTGATAATACTGCTGAAAAATGACTGAAATTCTTTGATATTTATATCAAACAAACATTTTTTAGAAAACAAAACATTTTTAATGTTGGGGACACAAAGAAAGGCTGGTGATATAATTTGCAGCGATTTGGGCATGGGTTGAAAACGACCCACGATTGAGCCATATAATGCACGATGACTTACAATTCTCTTTTTTTTTTTTATCTGTGAAAAGATAACCCGCTGTCTTTTGCTGTTCTCATGTTACATCCGTATGCCACGCAGTAGTTTGGCATGTTGTTCACTCATTCCACGGTAGCTAAAGAAGAAAAAAACCGTTCCTACCCTCAAATACGTGCCTAAACACATGGAAAGTAACGTGGAATTTGCGATCTGAGTCCCACCAAAAGATGGCCACGCGAGAGTTTTCGGTGGCGACGCAGGTGGCTAACACATCTAATGCTGCATGATCGCTCTGTTTACTCTGTGGTACAGCCACAGATTAAAAAATACACAGATATTTCACTTTACACAAAGCCTATGGAAACCAAGGCGACGGTGGCGATCCTAGCGAAAGGAAGGACACAGATCAGCTAAATGCATTGAAATGTATTGCATCTAACTTTAAAAAAATATAAAAATAGTAACAACTTGCACATTAACAACCAACAAAATTTGTATTAAATGTCAACTTTACTTAAATTAACAATAAACAGCACTTTATTATTTAACTTTATTAACTTTAATATAATGTTGCATTTTTATAAGCTTGCGTCTTCCTTGTTAATGTTTTTATATTAATGTTCTCATTTATATTAATAATTTCAACATCTGGAAATTATATTATTGATGTGGCTCTTAAATCCATTTATTATAAATAGATCAGAAGACCTTTTAATTAAAAAAAACACGCAATGGATTATGTTAGAAATACATTTTTGTAAAAATCAAGTGACGAAAATTTCTTTTTACTTTTCAGCTGCTTGTTATTTATTAAAATAAATCTTGCTAACGATTTAAGAAGGGTCATTGGCCAGAATTGTTTTCTCAAGAAACTAATTTTTATGTTGAAATCGACTGATTGATGTTACAATGGAATTGCGATTTTTTTTTTCCTTCTTCAAAACAATGAAGTCTTATTATACGTTATAATAGCTTACTGTTGCTATTAAAAATAAATAAACAAATAAAAACACATTTAAACTCTACATTTTGAAGAAATGCTGAGACTAGCATTTGTCTCCTTCTTCCTCAGACATTCTTCAGACTACAACTTTGTAAATTACACTCATGTCAGTCATAACTTCCAGTGAGTCTGTGAGGGAATCCCATGAGCGTGTCCTTCCTTTCGCTAGAGGCGCTACAATCGAATGACGTAATCCGGTTTCCACATTTCGGCCAAATGAAATATCTGTGTATTTTTTAATCTGTGGTACAGCGATGTATAATTAAATTCCTTGTGAAGGAGAAGGTTAACTGCTGCGATTTTGAGAAGACTTCAAACACAATAAAGGGAAGGAACGATGTCACTGGCAAAGGTGTAGGATTGCTTTAAACTGTTTGGTGAAAAATTCAATGAGTGGATACTTTCGTCCAATTGCAGTCACACTAGAGAACATCGCACAAGTTCAGCGAGCCGTTCTTGATAAAGGTATCACAATTACTGCTTAGTATTAATGCAAATTGCTTAAAGGTACTGTACTCAATGTCATTCTAAAAAAAAGACTCGGCATGTTGTCCGGAAAGACCTTTCACACGGCAAATAAGACAGCAGTAACTTTCGCAGAACTAGCTCCCATTGATGGTCATTTGACTGGGCCTCTTAAAAAGCATCCTGCTGACCGGGGGGGGCCCCGCCAAGACAGATGAAACGTTGCAGAAAGATGATCTTCATTGGCTGCGACAGCAACCCATTTCTTTCTACGTCATAATAATGACATTCCTAGACAGATATGAGGAATACTGTGTTGGTTCTTGTCAGACCTTAAATTTTCTCTATATAAATTTGAACGATCCTTGGCCGTCAATATTAATAGTTGGGTTTGATGAAATGTCATTGTGAATAAATTAGATTAGATGGGTTCGTCGAAAGATTTTTAAGCAAACAAATTAACAAGTGAAATAAAATATTTCTTTATTCCAAATCAAGATAAACTTTAAAGATCATAATAAGATGAATTCTTGCATTTTTAAAATTATTGTTGTTATATTTTTTGGATTTTTTTTAGATGTTAATACAATATTTAACTTTCTTATAGTCTAATGTTTTATGAGTATGTTCTTCAATTCTTTATCTTAAACAGGGAATCTAAGTCCAGATGGGAAACATATGGCAATATTTAAGCATACAAATATTAAGAAACATTAGTCACTTACATAATTATTAGTTGATTTTAATCACATTTTTATCATATTTGAATCACATATTAAAGATGATTTTTAATGTTCTTTATTATTGAATTATAAAAAATAGATTCAATGTGAAAAATAAAGTAAAATTTTTAAACGTTACAATAGAGAAACTAGGTATCTCTTATTAACTAATTAGAGAGTTCTACAAAATGATCATATTTTCAATTACTTGCACCGCAAAATATTACTCGGCAATAGAGAAATTATATTGAATTTAAAATACTGAATAAGAGATTGATTTCAAAACTACCCTTCGAACGTCATATTAATTTTCTGAACCCAAATTCCCAGATTTGCTTCTTCACCCAAACTTCTTTGTACCAGTACGTGAGCCTAACCTTCCTGATCCATCTCCAGAATTAAAACTGGTAGATCCACCTCCCAAACCTAAACCTCGTTCACCTCCTAAACTTCCGGTCCCGCCTCCTGAACCTGAGCTATCTGCTCCACCTCCTAAACTTAAACCTCCTCCTCCACCTCCAGAACGTAAACCTCCTCCACTTCCTAAACTTTCTGTCCCACCTCCTGAAACTGAGCCATCTGCTCCACCACCAAAACCTAAACCTCCTCCACTTCCTAAACTTCCTGTCCCACCTCCTGAACTTGAGCCATCTGCACTACCTCCTAAGCTTCCTCCACTTCCAAAACCTAAACCTCCTCCTCCTCCTCCTCCTCCTCCACCTCCTAAACCTCCTGCCCCACTTGCTGAGCCTGAGCCATCTGCACCACCTCCTAAACCTCCTGACCCACTTCCTGAACCAGAGGCATCTGCTCCACCTCCTAAACCGAAACCTCCTCCACCTCCTAAACCTCCTCTCCTACTTCCTGAACCTGAGCCATGTGCAGCACCTCCTAAACCTAAACCTCCTCCACCTCCTAAACCTCCCGACCCACTTCCTGAACCTGAGCCATCTGCACCACTTCCTAAACCTAAACCTCCTGACCTACTTCCTGACCCTGAGCCATCTGCACCACCTCCTAAACCTAAACCTCCTGACCCACTTCCTGACCCTGAGCCATCTGCACCACCTCCTAATCCTAAACCTCCTGACCCACTTCCTGACCCTGAGCCATCTGCACCACCTCCTAACCCTAAACCTCCTCCACCTCCTAAACTTCCTGACCCATTTCCTGAACCTGAGCCATCTGCTCCACCTCCTAAAC
>JAHWFO010016549.1:0-31689 GCA_023313115.1 Rhysida immarginata
CTTCTAAGGACCTCTTCTATCATCTCCCAAAAAATCTGTACTCAATTCAAAAACACTCTGTATATGCTTTCTTCATATATACGTATGATACTGAATTTTTATAAGCTTACATTTTTTTTCCCGTCACGGATGAGAATACAACTTTTTTTGCCAATACGTTATGTTTTAAGCATAAACCCAGAAGATACCGTAATTGATTTCGAAAGCTTGGTAGCTATTCCCTATGAAATACCATAATAGATTTATACATTATAGATTATTATTTTGTTAAATGTGCAGCAACCTTAAAGTTAATTTTCTACTACTGATTATTTCATGAAAAACATATAATGAATTAATTCGTGTATTCGCCATTATGTTGTTGAGCGTGCTTTGCCACTTATCGCTTACTTCCTCGTGTAGTTTTCACGATATTTTACTGCATTTGTGCTAAAATAATAATAATATACATAAATTTATTAATAATAAAGAAAAACTTTCCTAATAAAGGCTCAAAATCAGATTTCAATTAAAACAGTTTGACGCCACTCATTATGCCTAACTATCCCTGTTGCTAAGAAACAATAAATGGCATCGTCCAACGTGATTCGAACTCGGCTTCTTGCCTGAAGCGATTAACCTTACTGGATTAATGTATTGCAAGGAAGCCGAACATCATTCACCTAAGTGAAAACGCTTTTGGAATAGACTGTATATATGAGGTTTTATTTTATAAAATTCATTTATGTGGAATAGTGGTTTCTTTTCTTCCTTTCATATTAATCTAGTGTCCAAAGTTTTGGCTGTTTATATATTTTATCATTAGAAAGCTCCTTTTAAAATGTTATCAAATATGTTAAGTCTTGAAATGTTTTGGTAAACATGTGTAATAAACAAGTGTAATAAAAATGTTGTCAATTACTGGTGAAATTGCTTGTCAAGTTCTTGTACACTAACTGCCAACTTCTGGTGAACCATGCATTATTAAAGAAAAACTGTAATAACTAAATTGCGTTTACAGATATAGTCTAATAATTTAAAGAATGACTAATGAATGTTCAATGAGGATTTATACACGCCACCTCAGATGTTTAAATTATTGATGAAAATAGGAAAGAAGATTCCACAGATTGGATTCGAACCAGGAACCTTCAGTTCACTGTGCCGAACGCGCTTACCAAATGCGCCACCATTTACCTGAATATTACGCCATTATGAAAGATAGTCCCAACCTGCGAACAAGGTAACTGCTCTAACAAGCCCTTAGGACATGTAGATAGCGTAATGCTTCCATGTCCACGGTTGCGCAATTGGTTAGCGCGTTCAGCTCGACGAAGGGTAGGTTCCTGGTTCGAATCCAGGCTGTGCAATTTTCTTTCCTGTTTTCAATAATATAATAATTGTTTAGACATTGCCACATTCTGCATTAAATCTACTGTTTAATGATATAACTAGATGTATGGGAGGAAAAGGAAGGTAAGGAACTCATTAAAAGGTGTACTGAAGTTTTCAGGAAGATGAGACATGAGACAGGAATCACAGAAGAACTGGAACAGTTTGAGAAAAGCATGAAGAATATTGGGGAGGAAACGGAGAAGACAGTTTCAAAATGCAATTTGATTTACATGTATGTATACAATATCGTTACATAAAAGGTCTTAAACTGTAATTATTGGTACAGTCGGGTGCAAAACGGATTTTACCTGCTGCGTAAAAACTGAGCTTACCGGATGTTGATCGGTTGCAAAATCAGGTACTTTTACTGAGAGTCAAGGCAGATTAGACTGGACCTTTCCCTTCCGAATGAATATAGAGTAGCAGTTATATGTTTAGGATGTGCTATTCACGTGCTCAACTATGACTTAAATCTAAACCTTTATGCACTAGACTGTACAACTACTCTATCAAATTTCACTCCATGGAGAGATGGGCCCCTGTAACTCATACCCCTGTACTCTGACCCCAATGGGCCGATCGAAACCAAACTAAATGGTGAAATAGCACATGCCCATAGTAAGCTACATACCGAATTTCAACATTTTACGTCAAAAAATGTAGAAAATAGGAAGGGGGCAGATGGACATGATAAAACCAATAATTGCTCCATTCTTTCGCTACTTAATAAGTACACTGTTTTAGGATCAATAGGACTGCAACATATTAAAAAATACTGTGAAGAAACCATTTTTACCAATTATTTTGAATAATTAAAATTTGACTTCCTTGAGGTAACACAATAATAAATCAGCAATTTATAAAACGAATGTGTGTGGTGAGTGTGTGTGAATAAGGGAAAATATGCACTCACTCTTGTCTGCACTATATAGCATGGATTCAATTATTAACGTCATAGATTATATTAAGGCACTATATAGACTCTAAAGATTATATTAAAGCACTATTAAGAAACCATCCGTACAAAACTTACAGAACATAAAACACGCATGTCATTTTAGCTTATATTCAGTTACACAAACTGTATACGTACTTAATGTTTCACTTTTAAAGATTAAGACTATAAATTACATGTGCTGTATGGAGAGAGAAACTAAACGGAACTAATTTACAAATGCCGGAAGTAACAATGCTCGGCAACGAAGCGGCATCTGGTAACTCTAAGGAGATTCATTAATACTCATTACAGCAACAACAAATAAATATTTTCTGTAAATATCTCGCATTTAATACAGTATAAAATATTTAATACAGAGCAAAGTCATTAAATCAATATTACATGGATAGCTTTAAAGGTAAACTTTGCAGCGTTGTAAGACTTCATAGCGAAGTCTTAAATAGAATGCGTTTGCTTTAGTTCCCAGGTTTCAAACCTGGGGGTCGGGGTCGCGCAGGTTATTTTTATTTGCATTTTATATGAAATTCGAGATTTTTTTATTCTGCCATGTACCACCTTGCTTAAATGCCTTTTTTATTTAAATGTGAGGTGGGAGAGGGCAGGTTACTTAAATTTTAGAAAAGGAGGTCGCGATTCCGAAAAGGTTGGGACCGAATGCTCAAGAGAATGCGTACTTCATAAATTTACTGATCAAAGATTAAAATGATTAAGAGCTAATTTTTTATAAGCTTATAACATTTGAATTAAAGAATGGTTGCGTATAATGAATCACATAAAAAGACTAGACTAGGGAGAATTCCTTTAATATACGCTTAAATTTAGCATTATCCTATATTACTTGTAGTGTTATGTTGATAATTACATCACATAAATTAAACACGATTATTTTTATACATGCTTTATAAATCTGTTTAAAAAAATAAATATACGTTTTAATATTTATGAATTAAAATATTTGAAATATGTTATATTTGATTCAGTAATCTTACACATACTGGCGATTGAATTAAGAACATACAGTCCGCGCTTTAATGGTTAACTATTGACAGGTTCTATAATTGGCAATTAAAATAACTGTGTATGAATATTAGGTAATATCAGTTTGACCAAAAGTGAATTAATTTTTCTCCGGATAGGAAATTTTTTACAAAAATGTCATATTTCGAACGGCCAAAGTTTAGTCTCACCCCTTAAAAATAAAAGATATATGAGCATGCCTAAAAATTTTATTTTTGGTTACCAGAATTTGCATATGCTTAATGCCTATTAATACATGTATCATTTTAAGATGGCGCCCGGTGAGACAGGTATTGCCTGAGCTCCGTTAATTTCGAGCAGGGAATGCTGAATAGTCTAATATACAGTGAATTCTTCTGTCGTTGATACTTATGGAACTATTAATCTCTTGATATTAGTAAGGATTTGTTTTATTGCAATGTCTAAACTAAATGAAAAAAATACTTCTTCAACTGAAGGGAATCCATGCCTCTCAGGTGAGTTCGCCCGGGAAAACTTGAGATGATTTCGGTTAGCTCCCTTCTTAATGACGATGCTTTTTTTTAGATAAACTAGTTGCATTGCTTCTTTCTAAAATTAGTGAGCACCTCGAAAAACAAAACTCTGAGTTAGCTGAAAATCTCTTTCATCTACAGTAGGTTCGCTGTCCTCACAGATCAAAGCTTAACTACTATGGATACTCTATTAAGTAAAACGGAAAAATCCGGCCTTGAGAAGAGTTGTACAGCGTTAAACCAAACAATACTTAAAATTGACAATCTTGAGTAATATTCCCGACGGAATAATTTGCGAATTGCCGAGGCTCCTTCAGAAGATCTATAATAAAGGACGCCTACTTAACTATGGACGTGTCCTTGTTAAGACTAGTTCCGGCAAGATAACACAGGTGACCTCCTCCGATGACTTGATGAATCCGTTTACTGTGAATTCAGTCCAGTGATTTAGTCTTTAGTTTTCATCTGTCCCATATGTTGGTATTAAGTAATTTTTGAATTATTGTAAACTTAGTGATTATCTCTTAAGTTGGGTTTAATTTATTGTGTCTATTTATATAGCACTCCCTGGTATCGAAATATCTGATTTCATCTAGCCGTCTTAGCTCTTTTATATTTTCTTTTTCCTCTTTCGCCCATATGGCTTTGCAACCTGATACAACTGCAACCTAATTATATTTTCTTTTTCCTCTTTCGCCCATATGACTTTGCAACCTGATACAATTGCAACCTAAGAGCGCGCATCTTTTATCAATATCTATTGACCCTTTTAATGATTAGTTAGTTGGTTTATTAGAAATTTTGGCGTTGTATACTAATGTCATTTTTCGCCTATTACACAAGTTATATCTGTACGCAGCCCTGGACAAACACAAGCATCCATGCCCACGGCGGGATTCGAACCCACGACCAGATGGACTCGAGAACTAGAAAGCCTACGCCCTAGCCCTCTCGGCCACCTGGCCGGCCTTTTTTAATGAAATTTCTTCGAGATTATCAGTATTTCATAAGCATTTTATAATTTTCTTTAGTAATATCAGAAGTGTTGCGAATATTAATCTATTAATTGTATTGCCCTCAATTAGTCCTTGTGGAAACCTGGACCAACGATTTTTTAGATCTTCCGATTACTCAACTAAAGATCTTTCTCTATTAGTAGACTAATAGACGAGTGGGCGGAGTGGGATTGTACGCTTTAAATAAATTTGATTGTGATATTATATACCCTTGCTCGTCTGTCACTTTTGATTATGAAATTTTATCTTTGCAACTTAATAATAAAAAGATTATAATTGCTATTTATCGCCCGCCTACTGGCGACCTTCATTTTTATATTGAATCTATTTTATTACAACCCCAAGTTTTAGCTAGAGAAATTTTCCTCATAGGCGATTTTAATGTCGATATGAAGAAACTATCACCTACCTATAGTCGTCTTTTAGATATTACTAGTCGAGCTGGTCTTGTTCAGAACTCCTACGCCTACACTCGTTTTATCTCTCATCTCCATTCTTACTCTTCCACTGATGGCTGTTTTTCGACTTTAACTGCACCTCTTCTTAGTAATTCTCTGGACGTTCCTTTTAGTGATCACTTTCGTCTTTTGCTTGTCTGCCCGTTAAGCTCTACTGGTTCTTTCTTACGCACTTCGAATTCATTTAGGTCATTTTCGGCAGCCCGTGTTTATATGTTTTGTTCCTTTTTGGCTATGACCGATTGGGACTCTATTTTATCTGCTACATCGTCTGTTGATGATTTAACTTAGACCTTTTTGACGCATCTTAGATTGGGGTGGGACTGATATTTCACATGGGCCAAATCCAATCCCAAAGGTAGATCGGAAATCTCCTGTCGGCATCCTTGGATTTCCAACGACCTATTGATTCTAATTAAACGGAAAAACAATTTGTACTTGCGTTCTCGCAAGTATCCTTCGTCTCTGATGAACAGAAAATTTTAAACCTAATTTAATTTTGTTAAAAATCGTATTAAAAATGCCAAATCTCAGTATTATGAGAAGCTTTTTTGTCGTCTAAAGATAAATGGAATACTATAAATAAGCTTTGCAAAGGCTCACGCTCCAACGAGTCTCTTTTAATTGAGTCCACCAGTTTGGACTCCACTAAACTAACTGATTTTCTAAATACTCTTTTTCCAGCTGGTAGCTCGATTACTTCAAGCCCCAATATCCTAATTGGTTTGGTTAATATCCACTCCGCGCATAGTTTTTTCGCTTTTTCCAACTACTCCTGAAAAAGTAATTGAGGTGATCAGTGGTTTAAAATCCAGCACTACACTTGATCCATTGGATTTTCATCCTGATGTGATTAATTCTGTTGCAGATATTATAGCTTTTCCCCTTGCTTGTATGTTTAATTACTCTTTGTCTTCCGGCACATATCCATCATCATTCAAGCTTACTCGTATTGTGCCTATATATAAGAAAGGTGACCCCGATCACTATTCCAATTAAAGACCTATAGCTATATTATCTTATTTAGAAAAATTATTTTATGATCGTTTATCATTTTATATTTTTTCAAAAAGTTTATTCATACTGATCAACATGGTATTATGCTAGGTCGAAGCACAGACACTGCTTTATTTGAGCTTACTGAATATGTTACAGGTCAATTGCTTGTGGATAATTATGTTATGGCCCTATTCATTGATTTTACCAAAGCCTTTGACTGGTCCCAGTCCCACTCTTATTGGAGAAACTCTGCCTTCAATTTCATATTTTGGTTTGCCCCTTACCTGGATTGCTAGTTTCCTCTTAGATAGAAAATATTATATGATCTATAATGACTTAAATTCTGACATAATTGTTAGAAGTTGTGGAGTTCCTCAGAGTTCCATTTTCCCCCCACTCTTTATTATATGCTGAACAGCATATATTGGTTTCGCTCTGTTTGTGTGCCTGTCTGTCTGTCTGTCTGTCTGTCCGTCTGTATGTTCGACGGTTACTCGAGAATGCTTTAACTTTTCCAAATTCTGCTTTCGCTCTTCGATAGAGACCCTTCCGGAGCTCAACTGATTAGTTTGTCATTGAAATCGGTTTAACAGTCACGTGACTATTGAGGCCCTAACCCCCCCATTAAATTTTTTTATTGGCAATATAGGGCATGTAATATGTTACTCGAACCGGAATGATGAGCAGAAGACGCATATGACATTCTTTTCGATTTTCGAAGTGCTACTTCCGAGAAAATGACCCCCAAAAAGTACTAAAATGAGCCCTTATTACGAGCTTTAGCTAAAGCTATATATAAGAATACAAGCATAATCAATACCTTTATGTGTCTGGCCGGCCATCGTTTGCACGATAACATGAAAATGGAAGAACTCAACTGCGATATATCAACTTTCGATGAGCTCTCGTTGACCCCTTCAGGCATGTGCACTAATGATAAGAATATGAACTTAGGGCATGTAATATATTAGTCGATTCGTACTGACGAGTCATAAGTGAATACAGTGTTACTTTTCCTTTATCACTTAAGCATTGTTGATGGCAGCTGGGAGCACGTGCCCGTTATAAAGCTTTGTCGATGCATGTGCTCATTTCGTTTTAAAATTCAGTGCCGTTAGGCCTGTTGTAAAATGTGGCTAATTAATGTTAAAGGGTTACTGCCACCAAAAATCAATATCTATTTTATTGCTTAAAAATATGCATTTGTACATAAAAAATCATTATCAGCAAAAAAAACTGCACAAAAAACAACCAAAAATTAAATATTTTAAGTTGAAAAGTGTGTTTTTGTTCAATTCCTGTTTCATGAATTCAAAACGTGCGAAACAGGAAGTGACATCAGAAGGGTGAGCGGGATAGAGAGAGAAAGCGCTCTGTTACACGTTGAGGGAGAGAGAGGGTCTTCTATTTTTTGTTTTACTTCAGTAATCTCGTGACAGCAAATACATTCTGTTTCAGTTTCCATTACAGTACAAAAACCACATGTACACCTAAAATTATAAATATTTTTATTTATTTGTAAATTATTGCTTATAATTAAATTATGAAATTATAAAGTATTATTCAAATTATAATATAAGAATCTCATAAAGTGTATTAAATATAATTTAGATAATAATAATTAAAATGATAAATTTAAAAGTCAATTGAATAATTATTGATTTAAGGAGTTTGAATGATTAATTTAAATTTAAAATGAGTTTAGTCTCCTTATAATGGGGAAAATCGTGAAATAATTCTTTCATCTCCCAAGTTTCTTCAAGATTGGTGACTTTAATTTTAATTTTTGTTCTTATTATTTCACGATTTTCCCCATTATAAGGAGACTAAACTCATTTTAAATTTAAATTAGTCAATTAAATAATTTTATATCTTTATGAATCTTACTAACTAGTCATTTGTTTTAACCCTCCTAGATGTGTGATGTTCTGGAGCATAATCATCGCAATCTGTTCTCTCTCCTTCATAAAAAGGTTCATATTGATATGGTTTGATTCCAAACCCTATTTTATCAACAAATTCTTCATCAGAAGAACTACTTTCAACCCTAAAATCCATTTCTGATCCAATATCCTATTTAAATTCAAGGGGTCTACGACAATTGGGTGGATGACGATTCGGTGGACGACAATTGGGTGAACGTCAATTGGGTGAACGCGACAATTCGGTGAACGTCATTTCGGTGGACGCGACAATTCGGTGGACGTCATTTCGGTGGACGCGACAATTGGGTGGACGCGACAATTCGGTGAACGTCAGTTGGGTGGACGACAATTCGGTGGAAATGCAAACTCGATCGAGATTTTTAAATCACCAAAGAATTTGAGTATTTAACTCGTTGTTTGTTTATAATTGACACATCTTAATTGCAATTACAAATCAATTTGCTTCATTCATTTTAGGTCGAAGTCACTTTATATGCGGGAATCTTTTATTTATTATTTATTAGCTTATAAATAAATGAGATTATTTCTTTATTAAATAATTTATTAAATCATTTTGTTTTATTGCTAAAAGTTCCATTATTCAATTAAAAATACTGTTATTCTTAAATTACTACTTAAGCTCGTCAAAATAGGCACAATAGATATTGGGTAGATATATATGTTATTTGTTATTAATATAGCACGGTGCCCCCCCTTCCCCCCCAAAAAGGCTGTTGGAGGGGAGGACAGAGGGTAGAGTTAATTTCACTTTTAGATTGAAGGAGTTGATCCCTAATACATGTATAACTACTTCTCCCTCCAGCTTTTTAAGAGAATTAGGTTTCCCTTATTACATAAGAGGATTAAAATGACTGTCTTAAAAGTGTACAGTCACGTTAAAGTTATAATATAAAAATATTAAAAGTAAAATATATACAAAAAATATAAATAAATTACAGAAAAAAAATATATCAAAACAAAATACAGCTTTGGGAAAGTGTACTACAGTCTGTCCTGCTTTAATATAGAAAAATGATTGGAGGGGATGACAGGGGGTAGGCTTCATTCCCTTTTTGGGCTGAAAGCGTTAATATAATATAGTGGCTTCATTTTAGCCACTATAATATAACCATTTGACCTCCGTTAAATTTTAGCATCCCCCTAATCATCCCCCAAAAGGTTAACAGGATTAAAAACTCAACACATATGAAATTTGTACAGAATTTTGAAAATCATTTCAAAAACTGAGAGGAATATATAACTGAACAAATTTTCTTGATGTAATATTTTTTTTCTTTTTGTTATTATTTAAAAAAGTGATGATGATAAAATAAATTTGAAAATTATTTGATTTTTATTATATCTTACAATTTTTTGGGTTACAATTTCATTTGTATTATTTGTATATTTTATCTGTAATTTATTTGTTTTTGTATATATTTTTTGTAATTTATTTATATTTTTTGTATAGTTATATTTTACTTGTAATAATTTTGTATTATAACTTAAACTTTTAAGATTTGAGAACGGAAGCGTAATTCTCAAATAGCTGGAGGGGGAAGTAGTTATATAAGGGATCAACCTTTTCAACCTAAAAATGAAATGAACTCTACCCTCTGTCCTCCTCTCCAACAGCCTTTTTATATTAAATCCGGCTGTAGGGGAGGGGGGGTGTCACCGTGCTATATTAATGTCAAATAACATATCTATCTACCCACTTCCTATTGTGCCTATTTTAACGAGCTTAAGTAGTAATTTAAGGATAACAGCATTTTTAATTGAATAATGGAACTCTTAACAATAAAACAAAATGATTTAATAAATTATTTAATAAAGAAATAATCTCATTTATTTGTAAGCTAATAAATAATAAATAAAAGATTCCCGCGTATAAAGTGACTTCGACCTAAAATGAATGAAGCAAATTGATTTGTAATTGCAATTAAGAAGTGTCAATTATAAACAAACAACGAGTTAAATACTTAAATTCATTGGTGATTTAAAAATCTCGATCGAATTTGCATTTCCACCGAATTGTCGTCCACCCAACTGACGTTCACCGAATTGTCGCGTCCACCCAATTATCGCGTACACCGAATTGTCGGGCTCCCAAATTCAAGTTGCTGTGCTTCGGTGATCCACTTGTTCTTTTTACTAGTTTGTAAATGCCTCTCTCGCACTCACCCTTCAGACGTCACTTCCGGTTTGCTCTTTTCATTGCCCCTAAAACATTGCAGGGAAGCATTGAACACAAAAAGTACTGTTTAACCATTATTCATTGTTGTAAGGTGAAAAATGACATCAGATATGAAATTTACAACCAAAAATAGGCCTAAATTTGTAAAGTTGTATTTTTGGTGGCAGTGACCCTTTAAGGCGATTGTTAAAAATGGCTCATTAATGTTAGGCCTATAGTTAAAATGAATAAATAATGTTAGGCCTATTGTTAAAAAATGGCTAAATAATGTTAGGCCTATAGTTAAAATGACTATTTAATGTTAGGCCTATTGTTAAAAATGGCTAAATAATGTCAGGCCTATCGTTAAAAATGGCTAAATAAAGTTATGCCTATATTTAAAAATGATGTGAGTGTGGATAGAATCAAAGGTATTTCCATTGTTTATTTAAACCAATTGCAAGTAAAAGTGAAATATTGAAATTTAAAATGACATCTGCATCACATGTAAAGCTCCTTGGAATGCTTACAAGATTTTTCGCGACAATACTTTGCAACAATGTTTAAGAAGGGATAAATAGCTCTAGCAGTGGAAAGAACATAGGCGAAGTAGTTTAAAACATTTAGACGTGCGAGCATTTCATTTCTCATTTCGCGCGTTTTTGGAAAGATTCGTGTGAACACTGCAATCGAATACGTAAATCGACATGTAGTTTTCGCCATGGCTGTATATTATTGTAATATTAAACAACAGATTTTTATATTCTTCTTTTCAGCATATTTGAAAATCGTTTTTCGAGTTATATTCTTGTTTATAAATGATCTTTCTTTACCTCTGACAAACTGTAAACTAATATTATATGCTGATGACGTGGTATTTTAATCGCTAATATGAGCCCTGATGAACTTCAATCTTCTCTTAATCAAAATGCTAATACTTTGGCTACTTGGAGTAAGAATAATGGTTTACATGTTAACATCGATAAAATGAAGGTAATGCCTTTCTATCATCGGAATAAGTTGAATGTCCCAATTGATCCGGTAATTTTCATTGATACTGCCCGAGTTGGTACTACGAAAAATTTTAAGTATTTAGGTATCGAATTAACACACGGTTTCTCTTGGGATTCCTATGTTAATTTGCTTTTATCCAAACTTAATCGTAATATGGGATTTATTACTAGGCATAGTTATCTTCCATGATGTCCATATTGTCGAGTATCAATAAACTAGATAAAAGGAATAAAGGTCAAAAATGATACGGTAGAATATACTTTAATTGCCTTACGCGTTTCGGTTTACACCATCTTCAGAGTCTGATATAGCTACAAAGATTTAGCTGGCCATGCCTTACGCGTTTCGGTTTACACGCTCACTATTCCAACGCAATGTATTGTTGGAATTGTGTCCACAGACAGACGGATGGATGTCTGAACAAAGCGATCGCATAAGCTACTTTTCTACTTATTGTGCAAAAAACGAAATCCTTCATGGAGAGATGAATAGTTATTGGCTAGAAAGGTTTCCAACATTTGTTTAATGCAGTTATAAGTTGGAAGTTCAAAGCCAATTACTACCTCCTATCGTTGCAACCGGAAGTACTTATGGAGTGAAACTCAATTGAGGACAGCGACTTCTGTTGACGATTTCATGAACCTATCATGGTTTGTGAGAAAACGCAACACTGGAGATACCTACCGGATTTCATTGGAAACACAATCACTTCCGTTATTTCTGGAAATGTGGATTTTGCATATCAACCACCAAATTATGTTCTTAGACAAACATGGCCAGGGTTTATATACAGAAAGTGGGCAATTAAGTATATTCTACCGTATCATTGTTGACCTTTATTTCTTTTATATAGTTATCTTCCTTTTCATATCTTAAAGCTATTATACTACTCCTTGATACATTCTAATTTAATCTTCGGTACTATTTTCTGGGGCGCTACCACCGCTACTAGTTTTGCCAGAATTATTCGACTTCAAAAGTGATTCCTTAGGTTATTACTGAAGTTACCTTGTGGTTCGTCTGTCTCTACACGTTTTGCCCCAAATAATATACTAAGTGTAAACAGATTTATAAACTTCAACTCTGTGCCTTTGTTTATAAAGTAAACAACTCTTTAATACAACTAACTACTCCACTAAGAATCAAATTAATTAGTGAAGGCCATGATTATCCAACAAGGCGGGATTATAATATTTATTTTCCTAGGGCTAAATAGTGCTGCCAGCCGAGTATCTCATGTTAGCTTATATGAATGGGCTAATATACCATCCGTATTAAGAGCTTTACCTAATTTTTCACTATTTTATCTTGCGTTAAAGCGCTTTATTTTTTGTAATTCTTCTTACTAATTTTTTTGTTATTGTATTGTGGTTGTTGTTTCTTTTTAGTTATGTTTTTGATTCAGATTTATTGTTACTTTGGCGCCCTCTAGGGCCTAACTTGTCGATCTATGACCGTACTAGCCCTAGTTGGATGCAGCTGTATTCATTAATTCTTTAAAATAAATAAATAAATAATATCGGCTTCGGTGGCTCAGTAGTTGCGTGATCGCCTCTGATCCCCGAGTACGCGGGTTCGATCCCGGCCGAGGACGACAAGGATTTTTCAGGGGGAAATCCTGAGATCAGGCTTTTCCTTCGGAAGGGAAGTAAAGCCGTTGGTCCCGTGTAGTCGTTTGCCGGCTGCACGTTAAAGAAAACTTGCGAGGCAAAATTTGTGGCCCCTATAACGCCGTGCTGAAATGACCATAGCAGTTGAAAAGGACGTTAATACCAAACCAAATAAATAAATTAATTAATTAATACATTTTGATGAATGTATCTGAAACTGAGCAGACACACCAAAACTGGGACGTGGAACACAGCTAATTGACATTGAAATTGGGCAGAAAAAAGCCCTGCATAGTGAAGGCATTTCCAATAGAGATATAGCTCGAAGAATTGATAGGCGTGCCAAAGTACGAGGGTTATTCGTAAAGTAAGGTCCGTTTTGCAATAAAAACAAAACTACTATATATATTTTCAAAATTTTCTCTTTACCGGATTCAATGTACTTCCGCATGATTACTTCATAGAAGCTGCCGCCGATAAAGCAACTCACGCAGTTTTCTCTTCTTCATCGTCGCTGAAATGCAGGCTGCCGATGATCTCCTTTAGCTCCCGGAACCGTTGGTAGCCATGAACACGAGGTCCGGACTGTAAAGTGGGTGGTCAAGTTGTTCCCAGATAATCAGATCATTTGTTTAGCTAAAACTTGACCACCCGCCTTACAGTCCGGACCTCGTGTCCAGTGGCTACCAACTGTTCCAGGATCTAAAGGAAATCATCGCCAGCCTGCATTTCCGCAACAATGAACAAGTGAAAACTGCGTGACTTTCTTCATCGGCGATAGCTTCTATGAAGTGATCATGCGCAAGTACATTGAGCGCTATGACAAGTGCTTAAATAAACTTGGAAACTATGTGGAAAAATAGTTAAACGTACATAGAATCTGGTAAAGAAAATATTTTGAAAATATATATAGTAGTTTTGTTTTTATTGCAAAACGGACCTTACTTTACGAATAACGTTCGTAATAAATAACTATATGAATGATCAATATATATATATGGAAAAAAGAGAGATCAGGACGACCAAAAATGATGTCAACACGCGACAAGGAGAAGATTTTAAGGATGGCTTCAAATTCTCATCTTTCTGCAAGTTCAATCCAATTTGAGTCAGATGTTAATGCAACTGTACGAACAGTTCAAGTGTTTTTGAAGGAAGCAGGCCATCTAAAAAGTAAAAAAATCATCGAGCAAATCATCACTCAAGAAGCAACAGAACACCGCCAATATGGAATTTGCAAGAGAAAAATCCAATCTGGTAGAGCCAAGCGGCTTTAGCTATTACTTTCATGATCTGCGTAAGGAATCGCAAATTATGTCACAGGCAAATGGGTGGTGGATCACTCATGATTTGGGGAGCTATTGGAATGAAAAAGAAGAATGATCTAAACTTTATAAGTGGCCGCATAACAGCAAAGTCTATATTGAATTGCTCTTCAAACAGTTTTCTGCGTTTGGTAGTGAAATTGCAGGGAAAAGTGGATTTTTCAACTTAATGCATCTGTTTATACGTCAGAGGTTGTAAAGGAATGGCTTGCTGAAAAGAAAACCCCTTTGCTAAAGTGGCCAGCTCTTTCGCCGGATATGAATCCCATCGAGAATGCATGCAAAGAATATGAAAGAGGAAAGCAATATTGCACAGTATGTGAACTGAAATGTGCAGTTTTGAGTTCATGGGAGGAAATCTTCCAAGATTACACAAAGAAATTGTATGCTTCTATAGCAAATGGAATGTACCATGTCATTCTAAACAAAGGACAATTATTAATGTTATCTTTATCACTTGTTTTTTTTTGGCTTTGTAAGTAACCAGGCTAAACATTTTCGCATCCAAATGTGACATTTTTAAAAAAAATATTATATCTGAAATAAAAATAAGTAGTTTTCGTTCCAATTGATATTGCCTAATGTCCATACACAGTTATTTTAAATGCTAATTATAGAACCTGTCAATTGTTAGCCATGTATTTTATATTTTACAAAAACCAGATGAGGCTAAACTTTCTGCGCGAACTGCATGTTTAATATATTATTGGAACTCCTGTGGCCCGAATAACAACATTTGTGTGGTATGGGATAGAATCAATAAGGTATTCAAGTACTTCTACAATATGTCATTGGAAGATCAGGTGTTCAACAGAATTTCCTTAGTTCTCACAGATTTGTTGAAAGAGGATCTTGCTGGAATTGTAACAGTAGCAACTTTGTACGCATATATCAGAGACAGTTAATAGATACAAGTTTCTAAGTTTTATTGTCCTTCGAAGTAACAAATAATTAATAAATGCTGGAGGTATTGCTCGATTTGGATTCGAACCAGGGATCTCAAGTATCTAGTTCGTCGCCTCCACCAACTGGGTCACCGCGAAAGACGGTACAGCAAGGCTGTTTCATAGTGTCCTAAGTACTACTAGATAGTCCAAGTGGAAGCCCATTGATAAAGCAGGCTCTTAGGGGGAATTTCTCTTTACAAAACCATTAGAAAGCTGACGAAAACTTGTAAACAAATTAATACATAAATACTGGAGATAATGTTTCAACATAAGGTAGACATATTAAGATGAAAAGCGAACGGGATTTCGACATAGTCACTAACACTGTATACAACCCGTTGCCAGTAATGTGGAAGTCGTAGATCCGTTGGCAGCTATCAATATTCTGTTGATAGCACAGATGGATCGGATCTTGAGGCCCCGTCTCAACCTTTTCTACGCATGACGTCCGACTCATCATCGATTTGTCTGTCATGTGTGGCTGTTATAGCAACCACGTTATTCCCACACTTGGCGTTCGTCCATGGCTGTCTAGGCAATCACTTATTTTAATGTTTTGAATGCTTATAAGATCCCATCTGCAGACTATAAACAAGTCGAAGTCAGAAGGGCCTTATGGTGGATGGTGAGAATTTCCGTACCTTATTAATCGAACAGATCAGCCACAGCTTGCGTTAGAATAACCATCACAGTCGTTCACGACAATCACCATAACTTTCTTATAGATGGGGTTTTCAAAAAAAAACGTTGATCTTCGTGGTTGACTTTTAATAAGTCAATCTTTATCCAACTTCACTGCTCTTGGTTCAGCTGTGCAAGCTCGTGAAATGGGAAGGGAGCGTTATTTATTTTCTCCGACATAAGTTAAGGTTATATAAAAAATGTGCGTATGGAAGGCATTAACTAAAGTCAGGTTCATATTAAGCTATTGGGAGAGTTAGCGACCTCATTACCTGACAATGACTTTTTGTATTCCTACTCATCTATCGCTATTCCAGCTTCCTTCTTTTAAAACTTATTTCCTGTCGGACATTTTAGTTAATAATGTTACAGTAATAAACTACGTTATTTAATATCTGCTTGAAATGACAGTAAGAAATGTGCTCGCAGAGAAGCTGGAAAGCTGGAATAGCGATAGATGCGTAGGAATACAGGTAGCCATTCTCAGCTTAATATGAATCTGACTTTAGTTAGTTCCATTGCGTGGCAGCTCTACATCACTGTACTTGTTCCAACCCTCGTTTCAGCTTAATAGGAACATTCTATTTCTTGACGTAGATTCGTTCCTCGTAAAGTACCTCGTAAAGGATGGTACATAGTATAACATCCTGCTATGGACTCAAGCAGTCATCTGCAGGAGTTCACATAAATTACATCCCAATGGCCAACTACGGATCAAACAGAAATTGAAATATAAGAAGAGCACATACACAAAGTAAGAAATGAAAACAAACATAAAGAGCTGCTGGAAGAGCTCAGTTTAATACGAGGGTTGTACCAAAAGTAAGGTTCCCATATTTTTTACAAGTAGAAAACATTGTTTATTGTTATTAATTTATACATCGTTGAAAAGCTTACACTGTTGTCTATTTTTCAACATAGTCTCCATTTTTTTCGACACACTTTTGAAGACGGTGCTCCAGCTTTTGTATTCCTAAGTCGAAGAAGTCTCCCGCCAATCCGTTCTTTCAATTGTGCCGTGGGAAGCTTCAGGAATGCGTTCAACAAGTTCACGGACAGTGACCCTCCGATCTTTCAGCAGCTCACTGTTGATCTTCTGGGCAATCGAATCCGAAACCGGCGGTCTTCCACTCCGTTCTTCATCGTGAACTTCCGTGCGACCCTCAGCAAAAGCCCTGCACCATTTTCGGACGTGCTGAACGGACATGCACTTTTCACCATAAACCTCAGTCAGTTGCCGATGAATCTCCACGGGCGGTAACTTCCTTGCGTGGAGAAACCGGATTACTGCTCGAACCTCGCACTTGGCGGGAGCGGCGATCAACACTTCCATCTCTGACGGCTGCCAAGCGAACACTGAGCGCCGTAGGAATCGCTCGAGAGTGGGGCTCGAGAGTGCGGGAACCACTGCGCACGGCACTGTTGTCGGATTTAGCCTAGCACCTTCCCTCGAGGCTGTAGCTCATTGGGAACCTTACTTTTGGTACAACCCTCGTAAAATTACTAAAACGTCGAAAAATCTAAAGAATTTCAGTAATGTGGTGAAAACTTGTGAAAGGAAAACCACACAATTCCACGAAAGTATTTTCATATCACGTATGTATAGGGTGTTGCAGATAACTACAGGGCAGTATAACGGGTAGCCTACCCGCTCGATTGCAGGGGCCGGCTCGGTCGATTGGCAGAGTGGAGGGAGATGAAGGTGGCTTGCAGTAGCTAGCAGTTTCCATAATCGGGGAGAGGGGGTGATCGTCAAAACAAGTTTAACAAAATAAAATTACCCAATTACAAAATAAAATTATCATTTGATGTCGAGCCGGCCCCTGCAATCGAACAAGTAGGCTTCCCGTTATACTGCCCTATAGTTATCTGCAATATCCTGTATATTCGACGACAAAGTCGTCATCTTCACCGATAACAATTTATTAAAAAACAATTTATCATACGTGCATATTGGTATGAAAATAATTTTGTGGATTGTGTGCTTTTCCTTTTACATGTTCTCACCATATCTAGATCTACACACTTTTCTGGCTCCATTGAGATATTTTACTCAATACAGTTTATATTACGGTAAGAAAGCGAGTTTACAGAATGGAATTAAATTTAACGAGAGGTGACTCTGCTTTGCAATAAAATTGCTCCACCCACAAGGAGTTATCCGAATGAGCCAAAAGTAGGTATACAGCAAGAGATACATCTGAACACACCTTTACGACGTTATGGAGCCAAGACGTGCACTCGTTTGTACAGGGTGTCCCAACGGAAAACGGCATCAGTAGGTTGTGGTACCACCTCTAGCGGCGATGTATTGTTCCAGCCGCAAGTGTATGTGATCACACAGATGGCGAAAGTCATCTTGAGGTATGTCTGCCGAGGCCTGGTGATCCTGCTGTGTCATGTCATGGAGAATGTGGGGTGATCGTAAACCTCCCGCCGAGCTCAGAAAGGGCAGTAATACGGGCTTCAGAATCTCTGTGACGTACCGTGCTGCTGTCAGGGTGCCTTGGATGGTGACTAAAGGCGTTCTGGTATCTTAGCCGATGGCACCCCAGACTATGATCCCGGGTGTGGATCCTCGATGGCGATACCGGATGCATTGTTCACTGGCACGTTCCAATGGTCTGCGCCACAACCGTCCGCGTCTGTCGTCGGTGTTCAAACAAAAGCGGTATTGGTCGCTGAAGACCACCGGGCGCCATTCCATTCGCCAGCCCACTCGTTCATGATACCGTTGCAGTCGTATCGCGCGGTGCTCAGGTATCAAAGGAAGAAACAACAATGGATGCCTAGCAGACATTGTCGCGGCGTGTAAACTGACGTGCTATTATCGCTATTAACACTGGAGCAGTACAAGGAATAGTGATGTTGTCGCAGTTGCCGCAAGGTGATGGTTTTGTCCGCTAGCGCTGTTCGCAGTATCAGCCTATCGGTACGAGCTGACGTGCTTCTCCAGGCCCCAGAGCCTGGTCTTCCGGCATGTATGCCTTCCTCTCGCCATTGCCTCCAACATCGGCCTACCGTCCGTGCGTCCCGCGACACATGGACAGCAATCCATCTGGTTTACCATCCAGCCTCGGAGAGGCCAATAATCCCACCTCGTTCAAAATCCGCTAAGTGCGGATTGCAGTACCATACGTTTACGAGGCATTTGCTTCCTCCCTATTGCATGGAACCCTCTCGCACAGGTTCATCCACTGATGAGCCTATACAGGCACCCGGACATGCTGTATCAACCCAAATGGTCATGTCCCGTGAGCATGCATCTAATCGGAGGTAGGCGAACCCCCTCCCCCATTAAATATGGATAAGGTTGGATAGCTCCTGATTGGTGCGGCAATTTCATTGCAAAGCAGTGTATGTCAAAAAATATATGACTGTTAAAATTTTTATTTTATAATGTTTACTCCGCTATAAATTCCTTTCGAAAAATTTATCATAGGAAGATAACGTACAAGACCGTCCGTATAGATTACGTTCTTATCTTTAACACTAATTAATACAGATTGCACCAATCTTTAATAATAATTTTTTTCAATATTAAGGCAACCTTCAAAATTGTCGGTCTATTCCAGATAAACTATTGATATTTTGTCAGTTGTATCACATTCATTTTAACAACCCTTTTGTAAATTCGAGAATGAAGAGTGTCCTGACTGGCAGAGAAAATAATGTATCGACGTAATTCGCAATGTATCACACAACATGAAAAGAGTACTTACACAATACAATAATTAACCCCTAGCGATGAGTGAAAGACATTGAAGAACTATATCAGAAGCTTAATCTTCGTTGAGACAATAGCATTTTTATATCCACGAATGTAAGATAGTAACAAGAAGGAAGAGAGAAAAAAGGGCAAAAGCTAACGACTACGACAACAATAAGAGTAGTACGAAATCTTTCGCGTAGGCGCCAAGAAAATAATGACCAGCACAGCGTTGCCAGATGTGGTAAATTTTTTAAAGCGCTTGTCCTTGTTTTCATTGTTTTGTGCATTGTTTAACAATGCCCAACAAAGGATAAGGGCTTTAAAAAAATTACCACATCTGGCAACGCTGGACCAGCAACAGAAACTTCTGCATCAGTATTATTACTTACCGATTGTTGCAAATAATATGGCCTGTTAAAGGTATGAGTTTTTCTATTGGCGCGAGGTGGGCGGCGTATGCAAACTGCAGATTATGATAATTTTGGTAGCATTCGATACAGCAACACTGGATGATGCAATGACAGTAATTGTTGTTTGAAGTGAACGTCGAAGAGCGAATACTGTGGACTCAAAGTTAATCATCGAATGAAGTCAATTAAAGACAATATTTCTCAATGAGTTTAAATCGAAAAATTCTGCCAAGGCTGAAGGTCGAAAGGATCAATAAACCATTTAGTACACAGATTACTTCCGAACGAATCGCTCGACATTGGTTTGCAAAATACTGTATAAATTTGGAGAAATGATTTGCTAAATGAATCCCATGATCATCCTTCTTCCATGACAAATTAAAGGATACGATTGAAGCAGACACATGACAGGCAGTGAGAGAGATCGCCTACAAATTAAACGTACTCTATCTGCTTCTCAGAATTTGAGAAAAGGTGCAAAAGCTCGACAAGTGGGTGCCATTCGCCGATTAGAACGAAGTACACCGATAAGATGTGTTCTTCTCTCCACCAAAAAGCAAGCAGAAAAAATAATTTGCAACATACTCCCAATTGTTGACAAAAAGTAGATATTCTATGACAATCGTAAAAGTTCAGTTCAATGGTTGGGAGTAAGAGACATTTCAGGAAGAACTCCGAAGCCACTTGTCAAGCTTGCTATAAGGTGATCCTCTGCCAGTATCGTTCATTATTAAGTACCGAAAGGTGCTTTATGCTATCAGTGTGGGGAAACGTGTCTGTCTGTCTGTCTGTAACTCAAACTCCTCCGACGCTATGAAATATTTTCAAAATCTCTTTTCGTCAGTCTATGTGCCATGAATGAATATGACGTAAAATTAATGATAGCCCAAATTGGTTTCAAGGACCCTGGTTTAGTGGAACAATTATGGTTCATTAGAACTTTCAGTTCTAAAATATAGCATGTAATATATCAAACGACTTGGATTGAGGTGTCATGAATGAATATAACGTAAAATTAAAGAAGGTCCAAATTGGTTTCAAGGAACCTGGTTTAGTGGAACAATGATGGTTTATTGGAAGTTTCAATGCTAAAATATGGCATGTAATATATAAAAAGACTTGGAATGATGTGGCATGAATGAATATGACGTAAAATTAATGTAGTCCAAATTGGTTTCAAGGAACCTGGTTTAGTGGAACCATACAGTTTAATGGAACCATTATGTTTCATTGGAACTTTCAATTCTAAAATATAGCATGTAATATATCAAAGGACTTGGAATGAGGTGTCATGAATGAATATAACATAAAATTAATGATAGTCCAAATTGGTTTCAAGGAAACTGGTTTAGTGGAACCATGATGGTTCATTGGAACTTTCAGTTCTAAAATATAGCATGTAATATATCAAACGACTTTGATTGATGTGTCAAGAATGAATATAACGTAAAATTAATGATAGTCCAAATTGATTTCAAGGAAAGTGGTTTAGTGGAACCATGATGGTTTATTGGAACTTTCAGTTCTAAAATATAGCATGTAATATATCAAACGAATTGGATTGAGGTGCCATGAATGAATATAACGTAAAATTAATGATAGTCCAAATTGGTTTCAAGGAACCTGGTTTAGTGGAACCATGATGGTTTATTGGAAGTTTCAATGCTAAAGTATGGCATGTAATATATCAAAAGACTTGAAATGACGTGGCATGAATGAATATGACGTAAAATTAATGTAGTCCAAATTGGATTCAAGGAACCTGGTTTAGTGGAACCATACAGTTTAATGGAACCATTATGTTTCATTGGAACTTTCAATTCTAAAATATAGCATGTAATATATCAAACTACCTGGAATGAGGTGTCATGAATGAATATAATGTAAACTTAATGATAGTCCAAATTGGTTTCAAGGAAACTGGTTTAGTGGAACCATTATGATTCATTGGAACTTTCAATGCTAAAATATGGCATGTAATATATCAAACAATTTGGAATGAGGTGTCATGAGTGAATATAACGTAAAATTAATGATAGTCCAAATTGATTTCAAGGAAACTGGTTTAGTGGAACCATTCTGGCTTAGTGGAACCATTATGGTTAATAGGAACTTTCAATACTAAAATATGGCATGTAATATATCAAACGACTTGGAATAAGGTGTCATGACTGAATATAACGTAAAATTAATGATAGTCCAAATTGGTTTCAAGGAAGCTGGTTTAGTGGAATCATTATGGTTCATTGGAAATTTCCATGCTAATATATGGCATGTGATATATCATACGACTTAGAATGATGTCATGAATGAATATAACGTAAAACTAACGATATTCCAAATTGGTTTCATGGAACCAGGTTTAGTGGAACCATTATGGTTAATTGGAACTTTAAATGCTAAAATATGGCATGTAATATATGAAACGACTTGGAATGATTTATCATGAATGATTATAACGTAAAATTGATGATAGTCGAAACTGGTTCAGAGCTACGTGGTGTAATTGTATTTTTATGGTCCATTAGAAACTTATAATGTTAACATAAGGCAGTTTAAAAATATATTTCCGCGAATAGTGTAGTTCAACCTTTTGGTACTTGGTTATGTCATTTCTTAATGGTTTATTAAGTACCAAAAGGTGCTTTATGCTATCAGTGTGGGGAAACGTGTCTGTCTTTCTGTCTGTCTGTCCGTCTTTCTGTCTGTAACTCTAACTCCTCCGAGGCTATTAAAGATTTTCAAAATCGTTTTTCGTCAGTCGATGAATATGGTTCATGGCAAGAACCAGTCACAAATATTATCTAAATCGGTTCATTGGAACGTGCACAAATGGTACCTCAATTTTCCCGCCAAGCAATTTTCAAAGGCAGGACATATTAATAATATATTAAACAAATCGTAATGACGATATACACGGGGTTATTCATTACTATTTTCCTCAGTCGATAAACATGGTACGGCACGAAAAAGTTACAAAAATTATCTAAATCCGTTTAATAGCACGTGCACAAATGGTACCTTCACTACGCCACCAAGCAATTTTCAATGGAGAGATATATGAAGTAATATATCAAACAAAACGACGAGATTGAAGCGGATATAAATTACCATTTACGCCAATTAATAAATATGGTGCCGGGAATGAACCATTTTGCAAATGGTTGAAATCGAAACAATGGCACGTGCTCTAATGGTACCCTTATGACACTCTCAAATGTTTTCAATGCTAAAATATGGCATGTAATATATAAAACGACTTGGAATGATGTGTCATGAATGAATATAACGTAAAATTAATGATAGTCGAAATTGGTTTCAAGGAACCTGGTTTAGTGGAACCATGATGGCTCATAGGAACTTTCAATTCTAAAATATGGCATGTAATATTTCAAACGACTTGGAATGAGGTGTCATGAATGAATATAACGTAAAATTACCAATAGTCAATATTGGTTTCAAGGAACCTGGTTTAGTGGAACCATCATTGTTTATTGAAACTTTCAATGCTAAAATATGGCATTATAATATATCAAGCGACTTGGAATGACGTGTCACGAATGAATATAACGTAAAATTAACGATAGTCGAAATCAAACTGCTTGGAATGAGTTGTAATGAATGAATATGACGTAAAATAATGATATTCGAAATTGGTTTCAAGGGACGTGGTTTAGTGGAACCATTGGAACGTTCAATGCTAAAATATGGCATATAATATATCAAATAACTTGGAATGATGTGTCATGAAGGAATATAACGTAAAATTAATGATAGTCGAAATTGGTTTCAAGGAACCTGGTTTAGTGGAACCATTATGGTTTATTGGAACTTTCAATGCTAAAATATAGCATGTAATATATCAAACAACTTGGAATGATGTGTCATGATTGAATATAATATAATATTAATGATAGTTGAAATTATTTCAAAGGTACGTGGTTTAATGGTATCATTATACTCTATTAGATACTTCCAATGTTAACATAGGGCGGTTTAAAAATATAGTTCCGCGAATGGTTTAGTTTAACCTTTCGGTACTTGGTTATGTCATTCCTGAATGGTTTATTGTAAATAAACTTGTTTTAATTATGATTTTTTTTCTACTTGCAATAATTACTGTCTGTGTTTACTTAATTTAATTAATGAAAATCTGGATTTAAGAAACACACTTGATTTGTATATAATAAAAAACGTCAACTAAAAATTCTTACCGTCACTAAGTAAACAGCTACAATTCATCAATTAATTATCTTGAAATCCGAACGATATAGCTTTCATAGCGTACAATGAAACGAGAGTTAACCACCGAGACGTTTGTTACATTGGTATAGATAGAGCATTGTTGTTTGTATTTCTACACGTTCTATAGATATTCATGGTCATCGAGCTCCATTGTTAAAATGAAGCTAAAGTTTCTAGCTCCCGGTAGGGCGGGAACTCTATTGAAAAGTGGCGCTGCATGTACAATCTGCCCAACTGCGCCTGCAGCGCCACCATATCGGCAGACAGAAACTTTACTTTCATATTCAGTTTCAATGAAAATCTCTATCGCAGGTTGCGGTCGGGAATAGTGCGATTCTATGCGGCATCTGGCGCGTTCTGTTTTCCTTAGCTTCTCAAAACAATGGAAAATGGCCGAAGCTCGATGACCATGAATATCTATAGACCGTGATTTCTACCAATAATAAGCCCTAAATTTGCCCTATCTCGTAGCCCACGAGAAAGACAGGCCCTGGCTAACGCCTCCTAAAGACAAGGCCTGAGCGCGAAAACGTCAGACATTGTTACATCATCATCCGAAGATACGTTTAATTGCATTTCAGGGCTTATTATTGGTAGTAATGCGATTAAACGTATCTTCGGATGATGATGTAGTAATGCGATTAAAGATGACTACTTATTACCTTTTAACAATGTATGACGTTTCCGCGCTCAGGCCTTGTCTTTAGGTGGTGTTGGCCAGGGCAACACCACCCAGACAGAAGGCCTGCGCACAGAAACTGTATACATTATTACATCATCATCAAACGGCCAAATTTAGAGCTTATTATTGGAGGAAATACGATTAACAATAGCCGCTTTAGTGTGATGTGACAATGTATTACGTTTCTGTGCGCAGGCCTTCTGTCTAGGTGGTATTGGCCAGGGCCTGTCTTTCACGTGGGCTACAGCCCTATCTACGATGATGTAACAATGTATTACGTTTCATTGCGGAGGCCTTCTATCTCGGTCGTTCCGGTTAAACTAAAGCATAGCTTACAACAAAAGAAGAATCTTGTAATTGTTGTAGGCTATGGCTAAAGAATCGCGAGAAACCGTTTCCACTTTTTAGGCATTCTTTACACAATCTACCAAAAAGTAAGTGGACACATCTAGAAAAATACTTGGATGGACCGTAGGGTTTTGAATGGGAAGGGGGTCTTAATTTCTCCAACAGTTATAAGCATTCCAAACTATTAAAACCGTACGAAAAGTGTTGCATTCTTCTCCAAATCTGCATTACTCAAAAATGGAAGGAAGACCACCTCTGATAGCAGCTCATTGTGAAGCGCGTGTGGCGTTTGCTAAAAAATACATTACGTACGGTGACAAGTGGAAGGATGTTGTGTTCTCAGACGAGAAAGAAGTTCAACATGGACGGACCAGATGGGTTCAAGTACTATTGGCATGATATGCAAGATAAAAAGGAATTCTTCTCAAAGACAGTTTAGAGGTGGCTCAGTAATGACTTGAGGAGGGTTTGCTGCTGGCGGAACTACACCTATTGCATTCGTATCACATCGGATGAATTCCATTGCGTATCAAGATATTCTGGCGGGTAATCTGCTTCCATACATAGGGTCCGCTCATAACGGAGGGTGAATGGATTTTCCAGCAGGACAATGCTGCGATTCACAGCTCGGCCTCAACCAAGGACTTGTTTAACGCTAATTCTGTGATTGCTCTAGATTGGCCATCCCGGAGTCCAGATCTCAATCCAGTGGAAAACATTTGGAGAAACTTAGGCCCGGATTCACAAAAGCGTCGTTAGCGACTTATCGACAACATTTCATCGTTACGGCGTCTAACTACGTTTCTTGCTATTCACAAAACCTGTCGCAAACGAAAACGTCGTTAATTAGCGTCGTTAAATAACGACAGCTGAGAGCTGTCGCTATAGAATCGTTACAGAATGGTTAAAATGGCGGAAGGCCTACACCACAGAAGCGGCTAGCGACACGGTAGAACATGACGTCATGGCAAGTTCCTGTAACCGGCCGAGGGGAAACCAACTGCCCCCTGTAACCAAATAGGTTGGGGTATATATCAATTATTTACCCCCGGAGGGGGACGTCGTAGTGACGGAAAACAGTGACCAATGAGTCTCATTGAATGAGGCCCGCAGGGCCGACGTGAGGCGCGAAGCGCCGAGAGTGGTAAAAGTTTGTTAAATTTAAACACGGCCTGCCAGATTGTAAAAGGCCTGTGCGAAGTCTTTTCTGCGCTCTCCCTTCCATTTTTCGCCATGACGTCATGTTCTACCGTGTCGCTAGCCGCCAGTTACACCACGGCCTCCTAGAAACTACCAGGCCTGAACATGACGCCAATAATGTATTGTTAAGGCACTAAGATTGTGACGTTGAACTACCCAGCTAGTACTCATATGTTATATTTCCGTTGGAAACTGGTATTTAGGTTGGTAAACCGTAAGAGCTGAGAATGGAAATGTTCAGATCTTGTTATTAAAGTGTTCGGTTAGATAACGGTTAGATGTTAAGTAATTCCTACGTTTGGTACTCGTTGGGAAATCGTAATATAATTTCACTCATGGCTCGTATAAAATGGCGATCCATTATTGGATGTTCACTAATTGACGTATGTGCGCAGTAAAAATGCGCAGAAGAGCAATGCAGCATCTAATTCAGAGACCGTTAAAGTAAGCGCCTCTGATCTAATTTGACTGAAAGCGAGCCTTTTACAAACGTCTCTGATCGACTATTGAAGATTAATGATGAAAAATAGGAAAGAAAATTCCGCAGCCCGGAATCGAACCAGGAACCTTTGGCTCGGACCAATTGGTTAGCGCAATTGGTTAGCGCGTTGGCGGTCCGAGCCAAAGGTTCCTGGTTCGATTCCGGGCTGCGGAATTTTCTTTCCTATTTTTCATCATTAATTTGAATATTCTGAGGTAAGGCGTGCTATTAAACCCTCAAGTGATCATCTAATGATATATTGAAGATTGACATCTACGCTCGCTTCCTGCTTTTTTGTTTCTCCAAGGAAAAAAGTAAGTTATAACTTACTATTATATATGTTTCAATATAATTATTTGTATTTTGGTGTAACTTTTTAACACTTATTTTGTGGGATTCTATTTTCACATCATATTAACAATATTTATTTCTCTTTAAGAAATTGCTGTTTTCTTATTCCTACGGAATAATCATATAAGGTATGCAATCTTTTTTGATCTGAAATTCATATTACCTTGTGTTTGCTTGAGTACAATAGAAATAACAATTTTACTTGTATTTTAACAAGTAGGATAAACTGTACATACGTATAAGACTATTATTACTTGTCCAGAGTCATTAATAATGATCGTATTATTAGAAAACGACGTTTATTTATTTAATAATAATGGAAGCTGTTCGTTTAATATGAGATTATTTTTTATAGCTTATTTAATTCATCGTCACCACGATCAATACTTTTGGGACACTATGAATTTTGGCCATTCTGAATTATTATTATTATTTTGCATGCTTTTGTAATTTTTAGCGTATAGTTTCAAATTATTATATGTATATTTTTTTTCCTACAGATGCTGCTAAAAAGGACCCCGACCTGAGTCGTTGGAGATAGGGTTTTTCCAAACTAATCGATTTATTCGACTAATCGAATAAATCGTGAAAAAAAATCGACTAAATAACCGATATTTTTTTTTTCGAATAAAAAATCGAGTAATCAAATTTTCAAATTACTTTGAGGGGGATGAAAATATGACAACCATCCAGGAACGGTTAGGCATAGGCTTTGGAATTCATCTATCCCGGTGTTTATAGTATTGCAAAAAAATATGTTAGCTTAATTTCAACCTCTGTTCCGTCAGAATGTTTATTTTCTCAAGCAGGAAGAATTATTTCACCGTCACGGAATCGAATTTCTGGCATTTTTTACAGAGCTTAGATGTTAAATACTGGAATTTGTAAATGATAGTTTTTAAAATTTAGATTTTGTAATTTGTTCTCTTTAAAATTCGTGTAATTGATGATTTTGTTCAATAAAATAAAAAACTATTAGCGAATTTGTATTTTTATTCGATTAATCATTATTTATTCGATATTTACTTAAAAATTATCGAATAAAACTATCGACAGATAAAAAATCGAGTATTCATTTGTTCGAATAATTTTTCCTAGGAAAAACATTAGCTGGAGATTTCCAAGAAGGACCCCGACCTGTTACTAAACGGAGACGCAGGCCCGATAGGAGATTCGTAGGGTTGCCACCTCTCCGGTTTTGGGCCGGAGTCTCCGGTTTTTGCCTTATTTCTCCGGTCTCCGGTTTCAAACAGCCAATCTCCGGTTTTGCAGCCGTAACTGTGGGACTCGAAAGTCACTTTGAAGGTAGGTTAGGTTAGGTTAATAAATTATAACATGACCTGCATGGATTTTTATGAATATATTAAACACCCAGAACATTTAAGTTCACTGGAAGGTTGTGACATTATATATTTTTAATTTGAATCTTGTAATTTAAATGGTAAACATTTACATATTTTTTATCATGTAATTTTACATACAATTTATATTATCATTATTTGAAAGCACGGTCTATAGATATTAGGCGCATTCGGCGGCACTCAGATCTGACTCAGATCTGAGAGAACAGCGTTCGGCGAGCACTTTGCTACTTCCGCCTGAGAAGAAAACGTGTTCGGCAACCAACGAATCTGTCAGATTCTGAGCTCAGATGCTCAGCAAGCTTTTCTTTATCTGACTGCCCAGAATGAACATGGCGGCGCCCACTGCGATGCGAAGCTATCAAAGAAGCTGCGAGAGCTTCATCATGGCGATGCCCAGTGTACCCTTTCCTTCCTGGCTTTATGGAAAACTCTTATCGGGATCGAATATTATGTATGCTCAGTTGCCCATTTGATGTTAATTTGTATTTCATATAAACTAAAATTAGTTGATCCGCCGTTTCTTCTCAGTATTTGAAAAGCCAGTAAAGCCATTTCTTTCTGAGATAAAGAGTGTTCGGCAACGGTCACTCAGACGCTCAGAAAAGCGGTCAGATACCACGTGACAGTTCTCTCAGATCTGAGTCAGATCTGAGAACCGCCGAATGCGCCTATTCATGGTCATCGAGCTCCATTGTTAAAATGAAGCTAAAGTTTCTAGCTCCCGGTAAGGCGGGAACTCTATTGAAAAGTGACGCTGCATGTACAATCTGCCACCCTATCGGCAGACAGAAACTTTACTTTCGTATTCAGTTTCAATGAAAATCTCTATCGCAGGTTGCGGTCGGGAATAGTCATCACCTTCTAAACTTCAGGCCTCACAACAGACGTTGAAAACGTCATCAACATCAGGCCCAAACAACAGCGCTCTTAGCAAAGGAGGTAATAAAAATGATTTCTTCCTTCCTGAATTTTCATGCACTCAAAAACAACTTAGTTCTAAAAATATTTTGCAAAATATTATTAAAATTGGAACTAATATATTTTTAAATAATAATATTAAGGGAAAATAACGATTCCTGTATTCATAAAATTATCTTTTGTTAGAGCGCTATTGTTTGGGCCTAATACTGATGACGTTTTCACCGTCTGTTGTGAGGCCTGTAGTTTAGAAGGTGATGGAATAGTGCGATCTATGCGGCACCTGGCGCGATCTGTTTTCCTTAGCTTCTCGAAACAATGGAAAATAGCCGAAGCTCGATGACCATGAATATCGATAGACTGTGTTTGAAAGCAATGTGACTTCATTAATCACACAACGAGGCCTACGAGATAACAAGGACTGGAAGCGGAAAAGTCACCTGACCATCGGGGTGCTCCCAATAATCCAACCTTCATTGTCTCCGTCTTGGATGTTAACAATCAACGTTTTTCCGTTTGTTGGAAACAATGAAGGTTGGATTGTTGCTAGCACTCCGATGGTCAGATGACTTTTTCGCTTCCAGGCCTTGTTATCTCGCTGGCCTCGTCACACAATGCCCATTTCCGGTATTCAATCTTAGAACATTGACTTCCGGTTTGCCAATTTCCGGTTCTCCGGTTTTGAAACTCTCTGAAGGTGGCAACCCTAGAGATTCGACACTTATCAAATTGCTTAAAGAGTCAAGTTAATTTTCTATATTTCTTAATTTTGTATCATCGTTTATCTTTTACTTTCTTTGATTTTATTCATTGTAATTTTAATAATCGGCATTCGGTATCGATTGTAACGATTGTTCGCGACCAGGAGGAAGTATCTCTACTAGGTCCGCGCTTCTGATGTTAAGAGACTGTTTTTCCCCCATTCGTCTTTTTTTTTATTTTGTAATTTACATTTGTACCTTTTTATTGGATAATGGCCACTCTGGCCCTTATATATATTCTCTGTAATTCAACCAAATTTTGTATCGGCATTGAATAATGGACTCAATGAGTTCGAAATACGTATATGCTTAATAAAATTCTTTTGTGGACAAGAGGTTGTTGTCAGTTGGTCATGTCGTTATCCACAGTCCTTTCCAGTTTCTCATATTAACGCGATCATATTTGTTGGGATCACGTTAGGAAATCATTGGGAATATATTCTATAGAATTCTATATAATATATTAATGTTGGGGTTATCTTAGAAAATTGATGGAAATACGTTATATTAATGTCAGGGCTATGTTAGAAAATTGTTGGAAATACGTTATATTAATGTTGGGATTATCTTAGAAAATTGTTGGAAATACGTTATATTAATGTTGGGATTATGTTAAAAATAACCCAGATCTAACGGTTAACCAACCATCAGACAGCGTACCATTTCTGCGTTAGTCTAACGTATGGACCTAACGTTGGAATTACGTATTGGAATTTACATTGGAATTACGTAAGCATGCTAGCTGGGTAACTTCTGTAATAGCACCACCACTTCGACGTAACAATGTTTAATCTTATCCATGTTCAGGCCTGATAGTTTCTAGAAGGCCGTGCCTGCACACGACGAAGAAAGACGTCTTATTCTGTTGTTTTGATTATCGTGACTCAGCATTGATGAAATACCGGTATGAGTAATCGAACATATTCGATACTGTGGATTTTCTAGGGATGTGATTTTTCAATCGATCAAGCGGCTCACTCGATATATAAATGGAAGAGCAGATCGGCGAACTTGTTTATTCGCCCCCCTCCCCCCGGCCTAAAGATATTGAGTTTCGAAAAAATTTCTATCATATGCTTCTGTATCAGCATTTGATAGTTTCATAAAAATAATTTCTATTTTTAGCACTTGATATTTCTAGAAAGAGTGCTTTTATTATTTTTTTCGTACTCAGCGACTGTAATTCCGAAGAAGTAAATTGTTGCTTTCGCTTTCGAATTTTG
>JAHWFO010016556.1:0-11667 GCA_023313115.1 Rhysida immarginata
CTGTTTGCAGACCACCTATGCCGCATAAATGGTAGACTGAATGCGGAACAGTATGTTGATATTTTAGAATACGTCATGAAGCCCCAGGTGCAAGATGTGTATGGTGATGATGAAGTGAATTTTCTTCAAGATGGGTCCAGAATTCATCACGTCCGGATTGTCGGGGAATGGTTTGAAGAAAATCAACAGTTTCGGCTCATCGATTGGCCAGGATATTTCCCTGATCTAAATCCCATCGAAAATGGTTGGGCAGAACTTAAAAAAGGAATTGAACTTCGTGGAGTCCAAAATCCAAATCAACTTTGGAGCAGACTGAACTCACCTGGGACAAATTAGTTGACGACATCCAATACTGAGAAAACCTTGCCACATTAATGCCTCGAAGGCTTAACGCTACACTGGACGCCCAAGGATACTGGACGAAGTATTCAGTTCAGCTCTGTTGGTGTCACAATCATCCCAGCGGTCACATTCAGCATAATTCATTTAAGAAATTATGATGATTATTAATTAAATAAATTAATTAAATAAATTAAGAGTTATTCATTAATTAAGTCTTTATGAATAAATGAAAATTAAGACTTATTATTCTTAAGTGAATAATAATTAATGAATTTATTATTTATAATTTAAATAATTATTTATTAAATATTTATTATTATGTATTTAAATAATTATTTATTATTTTTAATTTTTTATTAATTTATTAAAAATTAATTAATAAATTTCGTTTTTTGTTTGGATTAATTTCACCTATTAATTATTTCTGATTAATAAATTCATCTTCAATTGATGAATTGCACATAAATCCATCAATAATCTATGCTAGGAAATCCCATCATAACTTCCAGAAAATGATTTATTGTTATTTACGTAATATTCATTGGAGCAGACGAATTTCCAGGAGTGATGAATTGATCTGCAATTCCCGCGTTATTTCGCGCGCAATATTCAAGTGTGGATTATTTCCTTTGGTTGACTGTACATAAACCCTGACAATAGTTTATGCATCCTATATTTTGTTTACCTTATGTATATGGGTTTGGTTTGGTTTGGTTTGGTTGGTCTTAATGTCCTTTCAACAATTATAGTCATATCAGTTTGGCAGCAAATTTTGCCTCGCAAGGGTTCTTTAACGTGCAGCCGGCAAACGACTACACAGGATCAACGGCTTTACTTCCTTTCCGAAGGAAGGAAGTGCGTGATCTCATGATTTCCCACTGGAAATTCTTGTCATCCTCGAACGGGCTGGAACCCGCGTCCTCGGGCATCAGAGAGCGATCACGCAACCGCTAAGCCAACGAGGCCGATTTACGTATATGGAATATAGAACTCTCATGGAAAACATCATGGAAAATAATACAGCTGATTTCCATATTGTATTAATGTAACTTACCTCCAAATGCACTTTGTATGGAGTTTTATTAACATTTGTTTGTGGGATAACAGATGAAATTATTTGTGTAAAAGAAACACAACCTTCTCAAATATCACAAATTTGCCTGCTTTCTGCTAATTGGAAGCCTTTCTTTTTACTGCAAGTCTCAGAAATTCAAAATTCACACATGGGAACCCATATTTTATTAATTTTTGCCATAATTAAACACCTCTACTTAATTAAACAAAAGCAGCTACGAGAAGTTACAAGCATGTGCAGAGAACCGCTCCTCAAGTAGTTTCGTTTTATGCGTCACAGATGTCGCGCGCGCAGTATGCCCGATCTCTATTGGCAGATCCAGTGCTGATTCTCATCGAGTGATGAAGCTGGTTCTTGGCGCCCCAAGCACATTCGGCAACTCTACAGACTTGGGCTCTGTGGGCGGGGCTTCACCTATGACGTGTCATTTTCACAGAAATAGCTTAAGTTACTCCGATTTCAAAACGGTTGCCTAATAAATGATCACTAGGAAAATAAAAGCTTTCAGAAAATCTTAGTCGGAAAAACACTGATATGTTTCTTAAATAAATGCAAAAATACGATTTGATATTACATCTCAATTCATCCTAATATATTTTGGTTCTAATTTTGGTCTAAGCTAGCATAATTGATAGGAGATGGCGCAATCAGAAAATTCATATAGCAAGTGAAGATAAGTTAAATCATAGTCTTTAGATAGTAGGTTAAAGACTAACCTATCTAAAGACTACGGTTAAATACAAGGTTATTGAAGAGACAGGTTAATTGGCTTATTTTTATATTTTACTACATGTGTCATGACAGGAGAATAAATTAGCATTAGAGATTAGAATGCATAAAGTAAAATAATTAGATGAAAATATCTCAATTACTTAAGAAAAAGCATTGGCACTCTCCATTGAGAGGATGGGTCATTTGGCAGAAGCTTGAAAAAAATTATTTAATAATTGGAAAATGGTCTTTGGAGGATTTTTTCACGCCATTACCTCCGATATTGATGAATAGTGAAAAATAGTAAAAAAAATTCCACGGCCTGGACTGAACCAGGGACCTTCGGTTTACCATCCCGATGCTCTAACCAGGGTGGCTTAGTGGTTAGAGCATCAGGACGTTAACCCGAAGGTCCCTGGTTCGAGTCCAGGCCGTGGAATTTTCTTTACCATTTTTCACTATTTATTCAAAAATTTATTTTCTTGGATGAATAAAAAAAAGATATTGAAACTTGCAAAAAATGGGGATTAATACACAATATGAAAACTAATGACTCGGGAGACCACTAGATATCTCAAGTTACTTTGCACTATTGGAGGGTACATATACAAATATGAAATATGAAATACACAGTTAGAAAACGTTATAGAACAAACATATTTACAGAGAGCACAAAATTCGAATGTATTTAAAATTGCAAAATAAGAGAAAACAAACTTGAACAAGATAAAGAAGTGCTAAAAGATATAAAAATGCAAGCAAAATCAAAATCCATGTGAAAATTAACTAAAAAAAAATCATTAAGTTTTTTAATTGTAAATTGTTTTTTTACGAAAGCTTACATGTTTGTTATATTATTTATTAACTATTTTTTTGTATATTTTCATTTTTACTTTTTACATCTTGCATTTACTGCTTATTTATTCTCAGTATTATCAAAACATATGAAGGAGTGGGGGCATTTATTCCCCTCTTCATCCGTCCCTGTTATTATTTAATATTGAAGAAACAAAATAATTTTTGAAAAAAAAAGTCAACGAAAGGGGAATCGGACTAGCTATAAGAAGATATTCAAAACCACTTTCCTATCGCGAACCTCGACTAACGAGTCTTTATTAAATTTATAAGCTTTCAAATACTATTTTTACTTGTGACTTGCGTCTCGGCATAGGTGAAGCCCCGCCCAGTGAGCCCAAGTCTGTAGAGTTGCCGAAAATGCGGCGCCCAACAGACGTTGCGTGTTTCATTATTCCGAGTTGGGGCTAGGAATGTTACAGTCATAGCGCCCGGGCCCGATTGATGATGTAATATTGCTGCAAGCGTTGAGGAACGCGTTCTTTTCTTGCGAATTGCTGTGTTTATTAATACTGTAGACATTAAAGAAAATTTTTTTTTCTTATTTTAGCGAATTTTCAGCGAAATATAAGCAAAATACAAGCAAAATAATAGCGAAATATCGCTTGGATTAAAAAAAAAAAAAAAGCTAGCGACACTACAAATGCAAAATCTTTTGGAAAATCTGGAAAATAAGTGCGCTATGAAATCGCTACAATGGAGAATAATCTTGTGACGTTGCAGTGACGTCACACAGCCCAAGCCGCCATATTACGGGGCAAGCCATGGCTGAGAATGCAGGGTTTGCTTGCATTGAGATACAACTTTCAGGGTCATCAACCAATAAATTTGCATTGTCTAATTATGCAAAACAATTAGATTAACCTTCAAGAACAAGATGCATTAAAAAGCTTAAACTTGGCGAAGGAATTTATATAAAATACCCTTACGCAATGAAGGAAGAGAGTGGATGAACGATCCTTCTTCACTTTGGGCCTATGTAGAGTACAACTACCTCATTGAAACTGCGGGAATTTTCATTACTGCGGGAGTATTTAATATGCATGATTTATTTGTTTGTTTGGCCTAATTTTGTTAAACTTACGACCTGTGTGGATGATAAGATCAGCAGATTTTGATTATTATTTGTATATTTTATGGAATTAACATGTTCTCTATACGTGAAATTGTCTACTCAATTTGTCACATCTGTTGTAGTTTAATTTGTAAATTTCACTATTATCAAAGGTGTTTGAAAATAAATCATGCATGTTAAATACTCAAATAGACTTACAATCTGGCACATTAATACAACAGCTTAACGGCATCTTAAAATAAAGTTCACAATAATGTAACCTTAACGATAGCTTTACATCATCACAATTTATTATTGAATATAATGAACAACTCAGAAAAATTTAAAACATCATTTGATTCTTGAAAACGATGAAAAATCGAAATAATTGTCGGGTCTTTATATTTTATTTAACGAACTTATTATCGCATAAATTTGTTAAAATGTATTACATAACTGTACAAGAAATCTCCTGAAGAAATTTTTGAATTTACCCTTAACAAAATGCTGTCCACATTGGGTTGAATGAATATTGGGTTGGTTTCCAATCTTTTCTATTCACGGCATTTATCCACTTTGTACGGCGAACTAGGGTAACTATATTTAAGAAGGGTGATTCTCGTTCTTTTGCGAATTATCGTCCTGTCACAGCGTTGCTGTTGTGTAATGAGATGAATCAACGTACAAGGTAAGGGAGATAATACAAGGTTTAATTATCATAGTAAATATTAGGATACTTAAGATGGAGAGAAAAACATAACGTGGTTTTACATGAAGAATGAAATCGAGAGTCTGTCTGTGTGAGAGTGATGGCCGCATGGCAGCAAGGGAAAGATAAGGTGCGACGTCTAGTGGCAACACGATACATTACACACTTTCCCCCTTGATTGAGAATACAGGGTTGTGCATAACCTTTTGCTAGGGGTCTGGAAAATAAACAAAACTAAGTGGAATGTTCTGCGGTTGATAATCAAAAAGTACGTTTATTTCTGCTTTTATCACATCAATATTTAGTGTGGCCACCACCTGCTTCTCGAACAGCACGCATCCGTTTCGGGTAGGAGCGGAGGAGTGTCTCAAACAGAGCAGTATCGTACTCCACAGATGTCAGGTGTCCCATTAGAAGGTCTCGAGAATACCGATTTTCACCACGTTCTTGAATCATTAAAGATTCCACTGCGTCTTAAGATTCCACACGGCTCCAAAATGTTCAGCAACGTTTAGGTCAGGGGATGCACCGGGCCATTCGTTTGATGAGAAGAAATCGATAGCACTTTCTCTTAGGATTTGCTGTGTTGCATTAGCCTTAAAGCAAGGTGCCTTATCGTGCAAAAAACAAACTTCATGCGGGTCGATAGTGTTGTTTGGATCTCGAAGAAACGGAAAAACATCATTTGTTAGCAAATTCCGAAAATAATCACCATTCCATGACTCACCCTGCTCCTTGAATCTCCACATCATTCGCTTGGCGGTGAAACACACGAAGATGCCAATGCAGTCAGGCTTCTTGGACAGCTCTTGATAGTGTTCATCGTCAGAAATATCTGTAATCGATAAGCTCCAGACCCTATCGTTTTGGTAATTCAGACGTCTCATAGTCCACACAAAGAACTCGTCGCTCGGGGCAAGGTGCATGAAGTCGTCTTCCACCCAATCCCGCAGGTAGTCGCAAAACCAGAGCCGGTCTTCGATGTTTAATGCGGTCTTCATCGGTTTCGGAATAACATGGAATGGCTTGATGTTTGCACCGTTGAACGAGAAATTGTTTTTCCACGCTTGGCTTTAATTTCTTGTGCAACGTTGACACAGCTGCGACGTCTTTTGCCACTGTTATTAGCAATGATGTTTTTGCTTTCCTGTGATAATTTCTCGGGCCTACCCTCAGCAAATTCGGCATGGCAGTTATCATAACCTTTCTTCCAATTGTCCGTCACCCATCTATCCGATCGGTTTAACTTGTTCGCAACCCATTTGCGATTAATAAAAGACGCACCTGCTTCCATTGCCTCTCGATATGCTTTTGCACGAACTCTATCCATGAAACGCTGCTCTTCACTGTCATTTATTAAACCAGCCATATTTGTTTGATACCAATAGACGCACAATGAACCACTCGCAGCCCCCTAGCAAAAGGTTATGCACAACCCCGTACATAGACCTTGAGGTAAGATGGCGGTCGGCTTTATCATTGCAGTCGAGTCTGGAGTGCCGCTGTCGGGAGTGTTGTCGCAGTTGCTGTATCGTTTTGAAACATTTATGGTTGTTCTTCGTTTTGTTGCAGTGTTGACGAAGAAGACGTTTCGTTATTTTGCGTCGAAGGTGGATTAAGTTCTTCATTACTAGGTGAGGCTACGCTGTTTCGAGTGCGCATTTGATCCACTTGTCTTCGAGCGAAGCTAGTGGGTGTTGCAATTTCATAAGTAACTGGGCCCATTCTGCGATGTACAATGGTTGGAATCCATGCTGATTCTTTTTCACTCTGACGTGCGTAAACAGTAGCACCAGATGAAAATTGGCGGGCGGTAGTAGTAAATTGTTTAGTATCACGTTCCATGCTATCTGGGTGCGTCAAGTCTAAGCATGAACGTAGACGGCGTTTGAATAAAAGTTCAGCTGGGCTCAGCCCCGTAGACGAATGAGGGGTAATATGTTGTGACAATAAGTAGCTTGATAAACGTTTTTTCCAGTCGTCAGTGATGATACGTTTTAAACTTTCTCTCATAGATTGAACAGCTCGTTCTGCTTGACCATTTCCAGCTGGATGATATGGCGATATTCTTATATGCCTAATTCCATTCTTTTGTGTGAATGTGGCAAAATGAGATGAGGTGAATTGCGGTCCATTGTCTGAAACGATTGTATCAGGAATTCCATGAGTTGCGAAAATTTCACGTAGCGTCGCAATTGTAGCTTGTGCTGACGTATTTTGCATTCGACGAACTTCAATCCACTTGGAGTATGAATCGACCAGAACAAAAAACATTTGTCCCTGAAAAGGACCTACAAAATCAATGTGTAGACGACTCCAAGGAATTGTCGTACGTTCCCATGGGTGAACTGGAACTTGAGGAGAGTTATGTCGGGTAAGCTGACAGTTGGAGCAATTGTTGGCAATGGTTTCTATGTCTTTATTCATAGATGGCCACCATGCATATGATCGGGCAAGGGCCTTCATTTTTACAATGCCTGGATGAACTAAGTGTAACTCGTTTAATATGTTAGTACGAAGAGTTGGTGGAATAATTACTCTACATCCCCATAATAAGCAATTTTTATGGACTGAGAGTTCAGTAAAACTAATAGCATATGGTTTTAGTTCATTTGAATCATTTGGTATACGCTTCAAGACAGTGTAATTCTTTGTATTGGTGGCGCACTCTGGTGATGGAATGAAAAACAACTGGAGGTGTACCGATGCCATCCTCCTCAGCGCGAATTGGGCAGGCCTGTACAAAATAGATACAAAATGGCAGGGAAACGATGTGGAGGGAATTACTCTTGTGTGCTGGGATGTCCATATAATATGCTAACTACTGTTCACAGGTGTTTTCATTAATGAATAAAGAATCCATAGAATTATCAAGTACACCTTTTCATCTGCCACTTCTCCACTTCTTCTCAGCTCTCTCTCTCTTGACTTCCCGTCTGAGATCAGCATCCATTCTCTCCACCCCTCCCATTATCTTACGAGCTAAGACAGGAAAATAAAAAGGATAGAGCGAAGGAAAAGAAATAGCCAATACTCAGATGTCTGCATTTATCCTCCTCCAGCTTCCCATCCGATGCTACTCACGTGCTTCAACAATGGGGTGAACCAAGGCTTCCTAAATAGAAGGCCCGCTCACTGAACTCCTAGTGCTTCAAGATGGCGCTCGAAGCGGACCTCCGTTTCTTACTGTTTAAGTGTGGCAAAGGCAACAAAAAACTGACTAAATACATTATATGACAATTTCTGTAATATTCAGGTTAAAATAACAATTTCTGTAATATTTAGTTTAAAATACAAGGAAATTTTTAACGATTTTTAAGATGTTCGCACATTAAAAAAGAATACAAAAGAGAAATACTGAAAATTTTCTTTTTATTAGCAATTGCTACAGAAAAGCTTTTATTAATTTATATATAATTACAAAAGTGTTCCTAATTTTCGTTTGCTTTTTTTAGTGTTTGTTTCCACTTGTTTAGATGATTTATCATTAAACAATTTTCTATAGTTGTTTAAGAAAATATTTGCAATTATTGGAATGATTTTTTGTAACACATAAACATCTGTTGTTTTACAAATTTCACAATGAGTTACATTATAAATATTTACTTTTCTTTTTAGAAGTGCAATGAACAATTGTTTTTGGTTACTTTGTTTCAAAAAAAGTTTTTCATATGATTCTGAAAGCAAGTGATTGATCAAAAAATAAGCTATGAAAACTATTTCCAGACATTTGGAAGATGGATATTTTAAACCGCCTCTGTTGAAAATATTCTGATATTCCATTGGGATGAGATTAGCAGTATATACAACCAAATCTTTATCTGAAGCGAGAACGTTTTTACATGTTACACATGATAGTCTATTCATAATTTTATGGCTACAATAACCAGCAATATAGGCCAATACATTTGTCGTGTTGTATGACAAAAACATATCAGCTTCAAGTAACACATCATTAAACGCAACAGGAATTTCTTCTACTTCAACTTCAGTTTCTTTAATGTCATGAAATAAATCTTTAATAGAAATTTTTCCAAATTTTTTAGACTGGATTTGTAAAAGTGAAGCAATTCTAAGTTTCTTTTCAGATTCCAAAACTTGTTGAACACCTATATGATAATGGCTTCCAGATAGCCCACGATAAGCTCCAAATCTACTTTCCAGTTGGTCACTTTGTAATTTAGCTGTCAACACAAACGATCCTTCAAAAGTTATTAGCAAATACTTAATAAGAACTATCATAGTACTGGTTGTATGAATTATAGCTGACATTGTGTCTTTCGTTAGAATTCCTGAAGTCAAATTTTTTTCTTTTGGACTCCCAGTGTAATAACCAACACACAAATTCCTCTAAATATTCCAATCTAATATCACTAGAATCAATAAATGGTAACATCAAGCTATCTCTCAGGTTAACGCCCTTCTTACAGTGGTTGACATTAAGAATATTCCACCAATTTAAAAACACATGTAAAAAAATTGCTGTTTGTTTTGTTTTGGCATCATCTGGAAAATTCATGAGCAATCCAGCAATGGTTTTTTCATTGAAAAGCTTTAATACCAAATGCATGTTTTTCTTTCTATAGATGTAGGATATAAAGCCTTATAAGTTAATGCAGGGGCAGTTTTGACTAGATCAGTCTGTTCTTTTTCATAAAGTTTCTTGAGGTATGAAATTAATGCCTCTTCCGTTTTAGCAGGTGCATCAATAATGTCTGCATGTTTGTTTACGATTCCGCATGTATCAAAATGATTAAATTCTGAGTCCGAATTTACGTATGCTTTCAGTGCCGTTATTTTAGATAGACACACACCTTCAAGAGATGGATATATGAAGCCTTGGTTATCATTTTTTTGATTTAACCAGTTGTTCCTAACGCTTCTGATCAAATGGACGGGATCGAGCAAGAAGAAAATTGGATCATTTTTTGCATGGAGATTCGAAACTACATTTAAAACTGTATCAGTTATATGAGTTAAGCCACATACCTCAAGTGTTTGTTCATTTTCATATGGAAATTTTTTAATCAAAGAAGTGATCATCTTTCTGTTACTGCGGTTGTTGTCAGTCATGCTTGCAATAATTTTAAAACCACATCGTTGAACTAAGTCCACAACTGCAATCCAGTTTTCAACCAAGTAATCTGCGTTTGCATTTCTAACAGGGAATAAAGCAACCATTTCAACACATTTTCCAAAAACGGATGAAATCATAAATGACTGGATAATAGTAGCAGACTCTGCTTTACCAGACTCTGTTTCATTTTCTGCAATTCCAGAAATTTTACCACCTTTGTAAGATACCTCAGCAGCTACATGAATTTCATCAACAATTAAGTTTACAACTTTCTCTCTTTCTCCTAAGGAACTGCATACACTTTTCAAGTAACAAGATTGTGAGTCTACCCCTGATTTAACTGTTAAACCTGAACTCAATCTTTTTAAAGTGCTCTCATAAGGAAGGAAAATACAGTTCAATGATTTTAATAATCTGTAAGCTGATGAAGATTTAATATACAAAGTAAATGCAAACTTTACTAGTTCAGTGCTGTACTTCCTTCGTTGAGGAGATACGGAAAGTAATCCAAACTGTTCAGTAATAAATTTAATTGCTGACAACTCATCACTGTCAATGTCTGACGATGATAAGTCTTCCAGTCGATGTTGAATTTCATCCAAACACGCTTTAAAATCTTTTTTTCTCTCTTCACATGGTGCAATATTAACATAACGCTGCAATAGATTTTCCAGTTGTGACCGCAGACGTAAAGTGCATGCGGGTGAATCAAAGAGCCACTTCAAAGCACTGGGTGATACACATTCTGCACCAACAAAGACATGCACAGTCATTGCTTTCTGTATGACAACCCTAGTAGCAATTTTAGGAATTTTCTCAATGCACATGCAGTATAATACAAGTTTATCTTCTGTTATTAAGGTAGTCCATCTATTTGAATGTTCTGCTATTGATGTACACAAATCACTGAAATCCTTAATGCGATCACTGTGCAGAAACTGCTCGATTGCACTACTTTCTCTGTTGAGAATCTCTTGCCTCCTTTCATCTGGATCCTTTCTTGGTAGTGTTACTGGTTTTGAAAGATACTTTGGACATCCAGGAAAAATTGAAGGCACTGCATTATCCCTTAAACGTGGCTTTTTCCTCGGAATCTCCAGCACTCCGCCATCGGTAGTGGGAAACTTGTCGATCCTCACAATCTCGTGTGGTTGAGAATGTTTCTCGCAAACAACTGTACTTGCGGATGTAACCCAGTTCTCTCGTGGAATTGCAGCAATCCACTTTCGTTTCAGTGTATTGTCAGCAGGAAGCTTGAAGACGGACACCTGTTCACATGATGAGTCATAATTTGAGTTGCAATAAGTGACACAGCATCGACTTGGCATATTTCCTACCTATATGACATATCGATCATTAATCAAAAACATATACTATCAACCTGTTCTTAATTGATCGTTTCATTAAGAAATTTGTCTTACTTGATAGGAGAGTGTGCTGTTATGAAAACTTTGTAAGAGTAAACGCTGAAAGACAAGGTGAAAGCCTGATCATGCGATTTGCAACCTGTGCAAAGGAACAGAGTAGGCCTAATGGTTTTCAGAAAATAGGAAAGACATACACATACAATCTGTGACTTAATTGATCGTTTCATTAAGAAATGTGACTTAATTAATCGTTTCATTAAGAAATGTGACTTACTTGATAGGATAGCGTGCTGTTCACAAGCGTTCATAATAGAGGAATGATTAACGATCGCATTGCTACGCAACGATACGCTCGGTCTCTTATGTGCGCCATCTTGAGTCAGTGAGCGGGCCTTCTATTTAGGAAGCCTTGGGTGAACATATGTTTTACTTTCCTTCTGAGTGTCTCAGATTTGGAGCTCTTAAAAATCGGAGGCA
>JAHWFO010016563.1:0-17877 GCA_023313115.1 Rhysida immarginata
CCCCCCCCCCCCCCCCCATCGAAGGGGATAAACAGCAGCTCCGTACGGATGGGATGACGGGCTGCTGAATAACCCCACACACAGTCAACTATCGCTCTACGCACCTTCTTTAAATGAGATGGAGAAGGCAAAGCAAACAGGCACTTAGACGTCAAGATCGGTAGGACGTGCGACTGGACGAACCTCGCCTTGGCAAACATCGAGGTGGTGAAACGAAAGTTCTTGCCAAGGCGAGCGATGCATTTATCAATTATCAGCTACCAGTGACGAGAGTCCATGTTAGGTGAAAAGGAGAAAACATATCCCAGCACTGTAATTTTCTCACACCATGTTATTGGGAAGGATCGAAGATAGTCCACTGTCCACTTCCCAATAGCAATGCCTTTAGACTTGACGAGATTGATGGAACTTCCCGTCGAAGTACTAAAGAGATCGAAGGATTCTTTATAGATGCCCAGGGAATACGGATCAGATGCAAATAGCACTACATCGTCCGCATAAGCCAGCGTACGGATGTTGATGAAAGCGGCTGGCAAATCATACCCCCGGACATCTGGATGGCGATTAAGATATTGTAAAAGTGGCTCCAAATAGAATATATATAACAGTGGAGAGATGGGACACCCCTGTCTGACGCCTTTGGACAGTTCGAAGAAAGGCGAATTGGAGCCATTAATCGCCACGCATGATGTGGCAGAAGCATACAGTGCTGAGATAATCGTAGCAAATTTCCGAAGATGAAGTCAAGAAGTTTTTGTCGATGGATGGCCGTCATCAGTCCAGCCCTGGTTTCACCATCTTCATCTTCGGAAAAGGGATGGGTAATTGACAGGTCAGCGTCTGCAGTGAAAGGTCTAAGTGCCTCGATCCACTTCGTCGTGGCGTCGGATGGAAAGACTGGGTGGCCAAAAAATGATGAAAAATGAGAGTAGAAAGCAGACAAGATGTCAGAGTCTGTTTCCACTGACTCATTCCCCACCATCAAACGATGACACCTCTTCTTATTGGCGCGACGCCTCTCCTCTGCGAACGCAGCTGACGACATATTCCGGACGTCAGACGCCCAGGACAGTTTGGCCCTGAGAGCTGCGCCGGCGGCCCTGCGGATCATTAGAGCGTTGATCTCGCTCTTCACCTGGCAGATATCATCAGCATATGCCCCCTTCGGGATGGAACAGCTGAGGAGGCGCAGAATTTCTTGCAGCATGAGGAGATGGCGCCGATTGCGTCTAGCGGCGTCCAACCCAATCTTTCGGAAAAAACGATGGAGCTTTGATTTAAAGGAAAGCCACGAAGCTAGTGACGGAGGCAGGTTGTGAAGATGTCTTTCCACAAACCGAACGAACATTCCCTTGTATTTATCGTTGTCAAGCAGAGAAACGTTCAGAAACCAATTGTTCGAAGCAGAGCCTGCAGAGGAGGCAGGGAATGGAGGGTTCCAAGACCACTTGATGGCACTGTGGTCAGAAAAGAAGCATGGAATGACCTCCATGGAACCAGGAGCACGAGCGAAAGTGGCGTCTACTAGAAAGAGGTCCAACCTTGAAGACACAGAGGGCCCTTGGTGAAAGGTAGACCCACTTTGGTTGGAATTGGGAGAAGACGCCCGCAGATCGAAAAATGCATTCCGCTGGAACAACTGGTAGACACATCCAGACGAAAAGATGTTGTTCTTATCCGGATGGCAATTGAAGTCCCCAACAACCACCACAGGCAAGGACGAGCACAGGTAAAAGTCCAGGTCTTCAAAGAATGTCCGTTTCTCTGCTGATAAACACGGGGCGTACTCATTAAGCAATCGGAATTTGAGACCGGATAGCAGGAGGTCCAAAGAAATTACCCTGCACTCACAGTCAAAGACGCAGTTCGACACCACAATGGAGGGGTTGAAGATGATGGAGGCAACCCCCTGCCCATGTGGCGAAGATGAGTTGATGAAGAACTGCGCAGATGGATATTGACTGCGAAGGCCAGGGAGGTTAGCAAGCCGTTGCAGCAAGCTTCACCTCTTGAAGAAGGAGAATATCTGGCCTGTACAGGGCGACGAATGAAGACAAAACCGATTGCTTGAAGGACGAACCAAGGGAACGAACGTTTAGGGAAAAGACCTTCACTGCGAATTTAAGCTGACGGGGGCTGACCTGTATCTGAAGGAGAATTGAGCTTCACCGACGAGGGAGGAGGCTCAGAAGTCTTCCGTCTAGGGAAACGAGCACTTCCCGAAGAGGAAGAGGGGTTGCGATGATGATGGTCTACGCAGCTGTCTCTTTCAGATGAAGAGGACACAAGAATCCCGTCCCTCTTGCTACGATGACGTCGGGCCTTTTTCTTGCGAGGGCTCTTAGGCGTCGCAAGAAGATCCCGCTGAGCTGGCGCTGATGGCTTTGAGGTCCCAGCAGAGGAAGAAATTTTTCCAGGCGTAGGCGCACAGACGATTCGCAAAGGCTGCGATGCCGATGAAAGCGCAGGTGGAGGAAGAGATGGAAATTCCTCCGCAACAAACACCGACTCGGAACACAACGAATCGTCTAAGACGACTTCTGCAGAGTGGCAATCCTCCGTCATCGGGGAAACATCAGGCGAAGGTGGACGAGAAACAGTCTCTTGAACCACACGAGGCCGAGGAGTGGGAGGCGGCATCTCCTTCCCAGGAGTCGTAGGAAGAGGCGATGATGGTGGAGCCGTCTTCGATTTCTTTGGTGAAGAAGGAGCCGACGATGGCGGGGCCGCCTTCGTAATCCTCGATGTAGGACGAGGCATAGTCACTCTGCTAGGCTCAGTTGACTTGGCCGGTGAAGTCATCAGTGCTGGCTGCTGGGACGACATCCCTCGACGCGGTGGCGTTGGGGCTGCTGGTGGTGCACCTGTCCTCTCCAGGCACTGATGGTATTTGCCCACGATTTTCTTACAGAAGTCGCACTTCTTCAGGAGAGGAGAGTCCTTCCGGACGTGGGAGGTCTTCTTGCAGTACCAGCAGCACTGCCTCTGGCCCTTGTAGAACACGAAGACACGTTCTACGTGCAACACAAGGGAGTCAGGAATGTCTTTCTGAAGGCGCATGTCCAACAAACTGTCTCCATTTTTCTACAGGGGGGAGTCGGAGTGCTCTGGGTAGAACACTCGTAGCACCTCCCCGCAGTCGGACATGTAGTCCTTCAGGTAGGATTCTGCCATCAGCAGCGAGGCACCCCGGACATGGACGGTGAGATGACCGGGGTCGGCATGAAACAAGTGGATAGTAGTCTGGCCAACTTTGACGTGCAACATTTCGGTTCTACTATCCGCTCAGCAACATTTCGGTTCCTGCAAAGCATCCTCCACTCAGTGGGGGAAAGCTTTTGCAGAACCGAAACAGCGGGAAAACCCGACGGAAGAACGGGGTAAGCTGGTACGGGCATACAACTCCTTCATGAATGCGCCGGCGGTAAACGGACCGTCGGCGATCATCATCACCATGCGTTCCATGGTGATGATGGAAAAATGTCAAGTCGCTCTAATCTGGCTTTTGATTAAGAGAGCCACACCTCCTCCTCTATAGGTTGGTCCGCTCTATGAATCAGAATCAACATCCGGGGTTAACCACGTTTCAACCAGTGATCAAACTTGTATGTCTGATGTCTGAAGCCTAAGTTCTAAATAAGTAAGTTTGTTAAATAATAAGCGAGTATTTGCATCAGTGTAGGGGTTTTCCCCTCTAAATGGTCGAATCGAAAGGCCCATAGGCCATGCTAACTCATGAAGTACTTGTTGATGTAGACGACCTGGATAACGATCTCTACAGTTGCTTCCTAACAGAAATGGCAACTCGAAATGAACGTTCTTGAGGTGTTCAAGGTCGACACTATGGCCTGGGTTGTCCCGTTTTTTTTTTATCTTGTATAGAAATGTGGGGTTCACGCCCCCACCATTTCTAAATTTGTAACATCTTTGAGCGATGTTTTGCATGTTTAAATTACTACATACAGGAATTATTTTATTTTCTCTTCCAATATCATTAATCAAATCCGATAAATCTACAGTTAAAACCCTAGGATTTTCTTGACTGATTTTCCCTTTATACTCCACATTTAGTTTGTGTGCACATCTGTTGACGCATATAGATGAGTCCATACTTTTCGGACATCATCGAATTTTCTGGCAAGATTTAGTCACCCTCCAAAATCATCATTGGATAAACCAACTACAAACCTGACGACAAAAACTAGGTAAAGCCTTAACCTTCCTCTAGGTGACCGAAGCAAAAAAGGGATTCTTTCTATTAACAACTAAGGGGAAAACAAAGTTTTGTTGACGACTTCCCCAAATTGTTTGCATTACATAAGAGGCTCTCAGTACTAACCGTACTGTTCCTAAATGGGATAATCCCAATCCACCCAAGTGAATATAATCGTAATATACTGTCTTCATCATCCACCTTTTGTTTACATTGATCCATCTTAATAGACAACCATCAAGTCATTCAGTCCACTTCGTGGAGGTTCAGTAACTTTTAAAACGTAAATTATTTTGGGGATAATTAACTTATTGACCATAATCACCCTTTCAAATATCGTCAAGTACGAAAATAAAGCTTCCCACTTTATCGAGCGCGGGATGATTGTAGGTGCTCGGAGCTATGGAGTTAGTATCAGCGAAACAGCACCGTTCGTGTGGTGCTCAAGAGCAGCAGTCGTTAAAGTATTTAAAGAATGGACGGTTAGCCAGAAGATGGGTCTGAACGTTCGCGTTGTGGTCGCCCTCGGATGATTGATGATCGGACAGAACGGAGACTGTCTCGACTGGTAAAGGATAACAGAAGGGCAACTGTGCATCAAATCACTGCTGACTTTAATCAGGGGTCCTCCAAAACGGTCTCTGAATACACTGACCGCCGCACACTGCATCGCATGGGATACGGAAGCTGAAGGCCTGTCCGCACACCTTTGCTGTCTGCAGCCAACAAGCGGAAACGACCCCAATTCGCTCAGGAGCACAAGGACTGGACTATCGAGCAGTGGAAACAAACCATGTGGTCTGACGAGTCACGGTTCCAGTTACATCATGCAGGCGGCCGCGTGAGAATCTGGAGGAAACAGCACGAAAGCATGGACCGCGCATGCATGAGTACAACCCTTCAGGCTGCTGCGGGCAGTGTCATGGTATGGAGAATGTTCTCCTGGCATGCGTTGGCTCCGTTAATACGTGTTGAACAACGTCTGGAAGGCACAGCATACTCCGTATCATCGCCGATCAAGTTCACCCTGTCATGCTGATGGCGTACCCCAATGAAGATGACTACTTTCAGCAAGAAAATGCATCATGCCCCAGAGCTCGTATTATGCAGGAGTGGTTCCAGGTACATGAGGGAGACTTTACCTTACTTCGGTTGCCCCCACAATCCCCAGATCTTACTCCAATTGAGCATTTGTAGGATGAAGTCAAACGAACCATCACACGGTTGGATCCACCACCGTCCAATCTAGCACAACTAGACAGTGCTATCCATCAGACATTGTGTCAGATTCCTCCACCTACCTTCCAACATCTCGTAGAATCAATGCCACGAAGAATCACCGCAGTATTAAAGGCAAAAGGTGGGCCAACGAGATACTGACAGGGTGGTCATAATAATATGCTCACTCAGTGTATAATATTTACAAAACCACAATTTCAAAAATACACTCTATATACAAAACAAACAATATTTACAAACATAATATCAAGAATAAAACCCCTAAACCCTATAAAGAATTACACCAACACATTAATCCTTCTAATAAAAAAAACTATATACAGGGTGATTCAGTGAATTTCTGACTATTTCAGTACTTTGATTTATTGACCCATTAATGTTTACAAACTTAGCATTTCAGTATGATATTTTAGGCAGTTCGGAGTTTTTATTTCCGTGGAAGAGTCTTAATGATATGCTCAATGTGGCCACCACGAACGTTTTGAACTGCTCGCAGCCGAATGGTGAAGTTGTCCATAACTCTATCCAGGATTTCTGCATCCACAAGGGTGCAGCAGTCGACGATGCTTTGTCGCAGCTGGTCTAGGGTTCTTGGTGCTGAAGTGAACACACCGTCTTTAAGGAACCCCGACAGAGATAAAAATCACATGGGTTTAGGTCAGGACTCGTAGGGGGCCAAAGAAAGCCACCCCCGAATCGATCTGGAAACCTGTTTGAAATGACACGATTTCCGAATTTCTGATTGAGAAAGTCTAGCACTTCATTAGTGGTGTGAGGCCTAACCCATCCTGTTGAAACCATTGATGTCGAAGCGGTATGCGCCTCCTTCACAGCTCGGGGATGAAGAAAGTTTCCAACATGTTAAGGTAAGCCTGTGACATTACGGTGCCCTCTAAAAAGAACGGACCAATGATGCCTCTTTTGGAAATCGCGCACCAAGCCATAACCCTTCGTGGTTGAAGAGGTGACTTATGGATCTCATGAGGTTGCTGGGAACCCCAAAAACGAACGTTGTGTTTATTAACGTCACCTGACAGATGGAAGAAGGCCTCATCTGACACGCACAGGTTGTCCACAATGTTGTTGCTTCTGTCTTCATCGCAAATTGTTGTCGCTTCTGTCTTCCAGTGTCTGTTAACTCCTGATAAACATAGATCTTATACGGGAACAGGTGTAAATCCTTTCTCAAAATTCGCCACGTCGTGGTATACGACAGCCCTTCTTCAATGGATAGGCGGCGAACAGATTTTTTGGTAGGGGAATCGACCAACCTTGTGCGAACATTTTCGACAACTTCGGCCGTTCGAACACGAGCTTCCCTCCCGCCTTTTTTCTTGCCTTTAACACATCCAGTGGCACGAAATTGCTTGACAAAATCCCTGATTGCTTGCCTGCCTGGTGCGTCTCGACACTTATACTCCTTCCGAAACTTTCTTTGCACGGTTACAGGTGATTTTGTCTCGAAATACCATTCGACAAACTTGCATTTCTGCTCTGTTGATAAAGTGGGCGCCATTTTTCAACAATACGATTTTCTTTCAGCGCCGTTGCAACAATACAAACTTCAACTATTTAGAAATTCGATATGGCGCTCATATTCTTTCAATTGTTTATTCCTAATGCACGTCATTCGAGTGAAATGGTCAGAAATTGACTGAATCACCCTGTACAAAAATTAATAAATATTAACGTTTAAATACATAAACATTAAATCAAAAATAATTACACTATTTACAAATACTATTTTTAAATAGAATATCAAAAATAAAGTATTTACAAATATACTAAAAAAATTTCTGTATACTATAAAAATTCTCTCTACCATTCAATCAAACCAAAACACATAAATTACAACACCAAATTAATAAATGACAAACACAAACTTAAAAAAACAAACAATAAAATTAGTGCAATATTATTCAATACACACCAAAAGTTCGCATAAACATATAAAATTCTTAAACAAATGATCCCTCCACAATCACAAACAAACATGCTACCTTAAATATAATAAGTTACAAAATTATCCAGTTTCTTTCCCCCAAAATGAAACTCTCACAAAATTCCATATAAAGGACAATTGTTTTCTTGAATTCTATTATTTCTTTTATATATTTCCTTCACCTCATAATAAAATATTACTATACTTTTTATCAGAAGACCATATTAAGAAAAGTTAGGGTTGTGTTCCCATGCAATTATGGACTTCTGGATTACTGATAGAACTATTACTATAATTTCGCTAACTAATATCTTACATTTAATCTGCATCTCCTTATACACTCCAATTTTATTATATCTTCCAATACGTCTAAATCAGCACCTACGGTCACCGACAAGTATCATCAAGGTCGAGTGGCGCTATTGTCGATCCAGCAGTAATGATGTGCAGTGAGGCAGGTGGCTAGAAGCAGGAACGCCCTGTGTGTGTGAAATGTCATATATAACTTACATACCTTATAAAAAACGCATATACGCAAAATTGTCATAAGAGTTGCTCTACCAGAATTGACTATGTTTCTTAGCAAAGAGCATCAGTTAAAGTTTATTACTGAACACAGTATTCTTTTAGACCTCTGCTAACCTGAGAAGGATGGTCGATAAAAGTTTCTTGATTGATGCACTTTATGCAGACAAACATTTCTTATACCCCCCCCCCCCCATTTTTAAGAGGGACAAATTTCTAAAAATGAAGGTTTTGAATCGGCTAAATTTCAGATGCAAGAGTGCATGTAAAATGAGTCATCTCGAGACTGAAAGTATTTCAATTATTTCAAAAAAAAAATGCCTGGGACCTTTGATATTTCTTTTAGCATGTTTGTGCCACATATATTGTAAATATGTCATCACCAGTCTTAAAGTTCATTTTTTAAATTTTAACTGAATGCTCAGAATACATTTTATGTTTCTGTTATGGTTTTTCGTAGCCATTAAAGAATTTCAGTTTTCATTCTGAAAGGTTTTTTCCAAATGAATTAAGTCACTTGTACATCATTTAATTGTGATATCATTTTATTAATTTTGTTATTTACATTGTAAATGTTTAAAAGCTGCAGGCAAATAAATAACAATGAAAATAAATAACATGCATTATTTAAAAATTTTCTTCAATGTATTCCTGATCTCTTAAAACAAAACTGCTAATCCTTTTCACAGCTAGAAAATGAAGGTAACATATTGTTTCGGACCCGGAAACCCAAATGATCGAGACTGGCTATTATAACTGATTCCTTTTTCTTCGTGAAAAAGGGGGGCGGGAGCATCAAACAATACTAACTGTACAACTCGTCGTAGGAAGGTGATCGAAGCATCAAACAAAAAAAGTTCGATGGGGAGGAATACTTGTAATAATGATATTAAACGCTAATATCCAGTAAACGCAAATTCCTATTTTCTTAGATACTTAACATATAGCTTTTTCTCGGACCCATAGCAAACCGCCTATCTCACACATGTATTAAATCATTTCAACATTTCAATTAATCTTTTTCTGCTTGATTCACCATCTAAATATCTCTGGAAATTAAACAAAATTTTCACGAATACAAAATTTTAACGCGTGGCAATTAAAAATGCTTGCTTTGACAAACCCTTTCAATATTGTGTCTGCTTTAAATGAGGCCGCCTGCCTCACTGCGTACTTGAGGTGTTAGTTGATTCTGACGGTAACTATATGTTGCATCAAATCTATAACAAAACTTAATTCTTTGTGGGTACCTCTATAACAAAACAGAAAATGCTCTTCATTCCCCACCTCTCCACATAGAACACAATTCGGAGAGCTTCTTTTCCCAATTTTAAAGAGAAATTCAGAGGTAAATCCGCTTTCTTCCTAAATTTCCACGTGACATTATTTTGTACTGACAGGAATACGTTATTCTAAGTGTAGACAATCTTCTTCTGTTGGTTCACCCACCCACTCTTATCTTCACCATAGCTGTTCTAATATCCTTGCATACCAGTTTTTCTCCTTCAAACTTCAATTTGATGCCATGGTGACACCGTTTTGTTGGCATAAATTACCGTTCACAACTCTATTGTCCTGTATGTTCCCATACTCTACAATTAGAAAAAACTTCTTCCATTGAACATAAAATCTTCTCAATGTTTGTAAAAACTTGGTAAATTCTGTAATTCCTCTCTGGTGCATTTATTTACAAAAGGATTTTTATTATTTACTATCATATAAAACACCTCATCAAAATACAAGGAGATCAATGCCCACACAGATTCTGTTATAAATATTAATCTTAAATAGGTTCGCAAGTTATCCAAATTTATTAGTCCCAACTTCTGAATCATCTACTTCTGAATATATAAATTCACGCTTAGCCCACCTACCACCACCATGGATCCAACTACTGGATCCCACTACTCACCACTATTTTCCTGGGAGATTACACTTTGATGGAGGTTACACAATTTCTAATGCGAACTTAATTTTAGGCATCAGACCATTGGGTTACTAAGTCTACTTTACCTTTAAGTTGTAATCTGTTATTTTATATATTAAAGGGTTTAGATTACACATCCGTAGTTCAACCTTCTTCCATAAATCCAAGTAATTACATTTTTGATGTTAATCTTTCTCAAATTTCAGCCCCAAGATCTTAACAAATTCTTTAACATTAAGTTTAAAACGTACTTCAATATCAACATCAGGTCCCCTAGATGAATGCAAGTTTATTACCTAAAAGGCAATATCAAATAATTACACATCCAAGCAAAGCACCCCTTAAACAAATAACATAACATAAACAATGCATCAAAATTTCATAAAACAATTCTCTCAAGAGTTAACATTTTACATATGTCACGTGGATATCGTCGGCGACCGGCAAGGACATCGGAGAGAGATGACGTAGGAGACGGCGATGACGTCGAGCGAGCCGCTCCGAAACACGTGAGTGAGAAGAAAAAGAGGGAGAAAAGCTATCGTCGGCGACCGAGAAGGTCGTTTTCTCGTGATCGGCGCAATAAAGCGCAGGACCAAGTTTCTCGACAATATCTCCGGAGCGACGTTAATAACCGGGAAGAATTTTCTCCGAACTGCGGGTTGCGGGCCACGGCAACAAAATCTTCGCGGAGCTACGGACGAGACGATGTAGAAACGGGGAACGCGGCCGGCGAGCGAACCGAGCTCGGCGTTGGAGAGTCAGCATTGTCGGCGCAAGAAGACGGCCAAGGAACTAACTTTGCGAGTGAATGGGAGAGCCGCCTGAGGACCCTTATTGAGCGGGCTGTTATTTTCGTCGCGGGCGAAGGAAAGGCCGACGCACTTCCTGCTACCCCGGCGACGGCGAGAGGATCATATGGACAGTCCCCGTCGAGAGAATGTGAAGCACTGTCTAGGCTTCAAGATTCACGACGAGACGGTAGGAACTTTTTATTGTTTGACATTATTCTGAGCCTACATAGTAGCTACGGCAGTATACTGACGGTACTCTATATAGAAAAACACTTCCGCCGACAAGAGCTCTTTGAAAGCTTATTTCAACTGATTTGGTTGGGCTCGTTCGAAGGGGAGGACGTAATTGGAGTATACCCTTTCACATTAAATGTGTACTGTACACGTGGAACGGGAGGTTTTGTCCCGGCGCATATGATTGCGTTTTCAACGATATAAATCAAGTGCTGGAGTGCGGAAAAAGGTGATTCCCTTGAGTGCTGCGAAATTGGTCGCTGCACGTACGCTGGAACGTAGTAAGGGTGTCGTATTTCCTCTGTTAACTAAGAGCAAAGCAGCGAGTGATGTGCCTCTTCGCTTTGTAATCGCGTATGTCTATTTAATTTTAATTGGCCGTATCAATTTTCTTTAGTGCCTTCAGAGTAGAGTTATTCCGACCAAGTTAAGAGCGGTTTCCAATCATTCGTCTATTATTGCGACATTAAGGTTAACGTCTTGCTGTGTAATTATGAGCTAAAGTGATGATTCGAGAGTTGGGCTGACATAGCTCAAATATTTCGTTGAAAGTACTAAAGTGCATACTTGTCGGCCTTTTGGCTAAGATCAAAGTGTGAGAGGAGTCCTTTACATTTAAAGGACGACTTGGTATCTTTCATCTTGGCCAATGGGCTGATTCGATCTACAGATTTCCATGGGTAGTCATTTGGCGGATCCCCCCTCCGTGGGCACTACCTTGACGTGGTGGAGGGGCTTGAGTGCCTCAGTGATGCTAAGGGCTATGCTGGATCGGGTCACCCATGCCAGACAGGCCTTAGCAGAGAGGCCAGACTAAAAGTGTCCGGTCGGTAGTGGACCCTCCCAAAGGGACCGGTGCTCGCAATGTAGGCATGTTATTGACATGGCCTCCATTACGACCAGTACGTCCACCTGCGTGTTTGCCGTGCGCAGCGACCCTACTTCTGGGGAAAGGGGGATCCTGGTGGTTGAGGGAAGGCTTTCCGGAACAACACACCACTTTTGCCCCTGCTTCTCGGAAGGATGGGAGGTCTGGATGAGCCCGTCCAGATCAAGCGGCTGGTCGTCGCTCCTTGGAGCTTCGGCCATAGGGTTAGGCGCTGCCTATATCTTCCTCGTATCCCTGGTGCCAATGTGCATCCCCTTGTTGGGCTCGGTGGTGGGTGGGGAGCGAGGGAGATGAAACTTTACTCTATTTACTATGGGTAAAAATAATAAGCAGATCAAACAAACTAATAATAGTTATCGTGAAGGGAGACCTAGTAGAAGACCGCCAAGAAATCCGAAGTTTTTGGAAATGAAATTGGCAAGTGGGGAGTCGTTTAAGACCATCTCCCCCTTTTTAATTTCTAAAGAACTCAAACGCCTCGTTGGGGATACGAAACATGTCAAGAGACTTTTCAATGGCAATCTATTGATCGAGGTTGTTAAGGATAGGCAAGCCACCACCCTGCTATCCTTGAAAAAGTTTGCAGGGAAAGCCATTTCGGTTTCTCCCCATGCAACTTTGAACTATAAAAAAGGTGTTTTCACGTGCCAGGATCTGGAAGGAATAGAGGATGAGGAAATCATTGCCGAATTGGATGATCAATCTGTTGTTGACATTCGCCGGATCGCTCCAAGGAGGAATGGTGTTCCTCATCCTACAAATTCCTTTATTGTTACCTTTGAGGGAACAGTTGTGCCAGATACCATCTATGTCGGCTATATCCAATGTCACGTGAGACCCTTTATCCCCAACCCGTTGCGATGCTTCCAATGTCAGAAGTACGGCCACACGAGAACAAACTGTCATTTTAATGCAGTCTGTTGTAAGTGTGGCCTGCCTGGACATGAGATGGAAGATTGTTCGAACGAGTTACGGTGTTGTAACTGCAAGGGAGCCCATTCTGCCCTTTCAAGAGACTGTCCTATTTGGCGGAAGGAAAAGAAGATCCAAGAGATTCGTGTCCTTGGGAATCTGTCTTTTCCGGAAGCGCGTAGGCAGGTAGAACAAAATGAAGTCCGTAACTATGCAGCAGTGGTTAAGAGTCGTCCTTCTTTTAAGTCTGTTGGAACAATGACTGACTTGAGTATCGCAGACTTTTCTTGTGGAACTTCCACCTCCACAGGACCATCTGCTAGCACTAGTCGGACTTCGAAATCAGTTACACCACCTGGAACTCCTCCAAAAACTTCGGAAAGGGAAGAGGGTAAGAAACGCTCGTCAGAGGTGTCACCTTCCTCTGACCCCTCCAAAAAACGTATAGTAGTTTCTACTCCAAATTCGCCAGTTCTGGGGGGAGGGCCAGACTTCCCTTTAAACTTGGACGTGTCTCCTACTGAGGAGATGGAGTTATCCCGGGAGTTTAAACTTTCATCTTAAAACCTCCATCATGGCACTGTTACAATGGAACCTTAATGGATTTTTTTGTCGCTTAGAAGACCTGAAGCTTTTAGTCAATAAGTTCTCCTTCTCCTTATTGGCTTTGCAAGAAACGTTTCTCTTGCCATCCCAGTATCCGACCCTAAAAGGGTTTAATTTTATAAGGAAGGACTATACAATGGGAAATAAAGCCTGTGGCGGTGTTGCCATCTTAATTCAAAGATCCTTGCCTTTTACTACCATTAATTTAACATCGAATCTCCAGGCAGTAGCAGTTAGAGTGTTATTCAAAGACCTCTCACCTCTAACTGTTTGTTCACTGTATCTACCTCCAGATCAATATACGGACGAAATATCTTTGTCATCTCTGCTGCGTGAACTGCCAAGCCCCTTTCTTATTCTGGGGGATTTTAACGGCCATAATCCCATTTGGGGGTCTATAAAGCTCTCTGAAAGAGGATATATGATAGAGAAAGTTTTGAATGCTTTTAACGTCAATTTGTTAAACAATGGCTCTCCAACATTCCTCCACTCAGCCAATGGCTCTCTGTCATGCATTGATCTATCTATATCCTCTTCATCTTTTACACCTAACTTAGCCTGGAGCGTATTGTCCGATTTACATGGTAGTGATCATTTCCCGATTAGTATATCTCTGAGTTCTTCCTCTTTTTCCAACCCTTTACCACGTTGGAAATTGGATAAAGCAGACTGGCAGGTCTTCCAATCCCATCTACAGTTTGAGAATAAAACACCCTTTCCATCTGTAGATGAGGCTGTAGAGGATTTCACTACCCGCATCCTCCATGCGGCAGAAAAATCCGTTCCAAAATGTCGATCCTCTTCCACGAAAATACCAGTGCCATGGTGGAATGAAGAATGTGCCCTAGCGGTTCGAGAACGAAAGAGAGCTCTGCGCATTTTCTCCGCACAACCAACTCTCGAGAATCTTATCACTTATAAACAGAAAAGGGCCAGTTGTAAACTAATCATTTCCACAAATAAGAAACTCTGTTGGAGGGATTATATTTCCTCCATAAATAGGAACACCCCTCTTCAAACTGTATGGAACATGATTAGGAAAATAAATAGAAAAAGACTCCCAGATAAACTCTCTTCTCTCACTGAAAATGGGCATACACATTTTCACCCGAAGGAGGTAGCTAATATCCTCGGAAGGACATTTGCTGAGGTTTCACAGATAAAACATTACTCAGCCTCCTTTCAAAGACAAAAACGTATCGAAGAATCGCAAGCTATAATTTTCAAATCCCGAAACCTCGAAAAATATAATCTCCCGTTTACTTTACGGGAACTGCATTATGCCCTTCGTTGCTCCAGTGATTCTGCGCCAGGCCCAGATGGAATCTTATATGCTTTCTTGAAGCATTTACCGAGGGAAGCTTATGCTCACCTTCTCTCGTTATTTAACTACGTTTGGTCATTAGGAGAGATCCCAACTTTGTGGAGAGAAGCAATTGTTATTGCTATTCCAAAACCAAATAAAGACCACTCTTGTCCTTCAAACTATCGACCAATAGCACTAACTAGTTGCATGTGCAAAGTCCTGGAAAGGATGGTCTCTGTCCGACTTATGTGTTATCTGGAAAAAAACCACCTGTTGTCCAGATTTCAGTGCGGTTTCCGCAAATCCCGCTCAACTGTTGATCACCTTCTTCGGTTGGAGCATGAGATTCATTTTGCACAGAGACATAAACAACATGTTGTAGGGGTGTTCTTCGATCTGGAAAAAGCCTATGATACAACTTGGAGGCATGGAATAGCAATACTTTTGCGGAAGTATGGCCTTATAGGACACCTTCCCTCTTTCCTGTGTAATTTCATGGCGAACAGAACATTCCGAGTTCGCGTTGGGTCAACGATTTCAGACCCTTTTACGCAGGATAATGGTGTCCCACAGGGAAGTGTGCTGAGTCCATTTCTTTTCCTCATTGCTATGAATGAGGCTTGTTCACAACTTCCATCCACTGTGAACTATTCCCTGTACGTTGACGATATTGCCATCTACTGTCGAGGGTCCTCAATGTTCTTTATTGAACGTCAACTGCAACTGGCCATCAACAAGCTCGTAACCTGGAGCAACGAAGTAGGATTTAAATTTTCACCCCAAAAAACAAGGGCCGTTCACTTTTGTTTTTGAGAGGTCTCCATCCAGACCCAGACCTTACACTTTATGGATCCCATATTTCAGTGGTGGACTCACATAAATTCTTGGGTCTGACATTTGATAGAAAATTATCATGGCTCCCTCATATTCGTAATTTAAAAGCGAGATGCTTACAAGCCATGAATGTTTTGCGATCTATTTCCGCTACCAAATGGGGCGCTGATAGGAAGATGCTCTTGTTTTTATACGGCTCTCTAGTTAGATCTAAATTAGACTATGGAAGCATTGTTTATGCCTCAGCTTCAAAGAGCACTTTGAAGCTGTTAGATCCCGTCCATAACCGAGGCATAAGAATTGCCACAGGAGCTTTCCGCACAAGTCCGGTAGAGAGCCTTTATGTGGAGGCTTCTGAACCCCCATTATGGTTTAGAAGAGCCAAACTCCTCCTCAAATATGCTCTTCGCGTATATGGTGAAAGTGAACATCCAGCTTTTGCCTGTTTTTTTGATAAACCTAGTATTCCTCCCCATCACTCTTATAGAAGCATTAATAATTGGTTCCAAAATCTTCTGGAGAGCCTGAACCTCCCATTTCCAGCCATGCATAGCCGAGAGGTCAGAGAGGTCCCTCCGTGGATTCTCCCCCAACCAGACATAAATTATAACTTATTTTCTGGGAAAAAATCAAATTTTATGGAAGCTGAAATTAACGCACTCTTTAAGGTTTTTTTAGAAACCCTTCCTGATGGCTTCCACATATATACAGATGGGTCCAAATCAGAGGACGGGGTTGGCTGTGCGCTCCTTATAGATAACAGTGTATTTTCATATCATTTGCCAAACGAGTTCTCCATCTTCTCAGCGGAATTGGTAGCCATAGCCAAAGCGTTAGAGTTCGCTTTTAATTATCCAAATTCAAACATCTGGATATTCACTGATTCACTGAGCGCTTTGCAATCTTTGGAATCATTTAATTCTATAAACCCGTTTGTTCAAAGAATCCAGGAATATCTTTATTACCTGGATTCTCAAGGTACCAGTATTCATTTTGTCTGGATCCCTAGTCACATGGGTATCCTACAAAATGAACGGGTCGATAAGGCGGCAAAAGATGCGATTATTCATTTACCGATCTCTGAATTGCTTTCAATTCCCGAGCATTTGTACCCGGTGATTTCCAAAAAACTCAGATCTTCTTGGCAGGATTCTTGGCCTCTGAACCCTGCTAATAAATTATTTGAAATAAAGCCTGCCATCACACCGTGGTCATTACCTTGTCTAACAAACAGGCGAGAAGATGTCGTCCTTACTCGGCTTAGGATTGGTCATAGCCGTCTTACTCACCTCCATTTATTAAAAAAAGAACCAGCGCCATTGTGTTCTTGTGGAGCAATGCTGACTATTAAGCATATTCTAACCCAGTGCCCTTTACACACTAAGTTACGACGCTCATTAGGGCTGAATCATTCCTTAGATTTTTTGTTGGGGAACAACCCCATAATTTTTAAAAAAGTGTTTCTTTTTTTAAAAATTATTCATGTTTTTAAATTCATATAGTCATCCTTTTATTGCTTTTGCATTGTATATATTTGATCATTAAGTATAGGTTTCATTTAGTGCCATTTAAACACAATTCATATCCATCAGTTTTTTTTTTTAGGGGTCAACTCAGAAGAAAATAGATTTTAATCACCTATTTTATAGTCAGTTAGTGCCCTTTACACACTAATGACTTACACAGCCCTATGCTGATATTTCTTATTACGGGCGAACCCTGGCGGATGATTTTAAAATCTCATAGTCATAGTTTTTATTGTTTGTCCATTTTTGTCACTCAAGTTTTTATAATTTTTTTTTTCATCTGATTTTTTAAAACTTTTGGCCCCTTAAACTGTGGGTTTTTAAACTTTCTGTCGGGCGCAAAATGGCCATAGCAGCCGACGCCCTAAAATTCCAATCAACCAACCATCATTTGGCGGATCCACTTCCATCAAAGGTCGCCTCTTGATGGAACTACCTCCGTCGGTGGCTACCATGGGCTATTGGCCGTCTTGGGCGGCACTATTGATCGTCGGGCCCGTTTTTGTCTGGCCCAGTGTGGTCAACGGCGGGACTATTGAACCCCCCTACAGGCTTGCTACAGCCTGTTTCAAAACCTGCATACTTGTCTTCAATGAGTGTATTTATGAGTCAAGTGCTACGAGTGAAAATCACCTAGCATGTGATTTTGTGTTGAGAGGCAACGTTGAGGCTTTACTGATGCGTTGGGCTTCATGAACGTCTGATGCAGTGATAGTGAAGATATATTTTTTGTTTTTGGGTTGTGCTAGACAAGCTCACGAGGTGTGTGTTTGTGTGTTTAATCTACTAGCGGTTAAAACCCAACGCATCCCATCGCTTCAGCGCATGCGCATATAGGGTGTTGCTAAAAGGTGGAATAGTAGCCTACAGACGCGAGGCGAGGTTTCTGTGGTGATTATGGCAGTATGAGAAAGCAGACGCTGTCTCGCT
>JAHWFO010016566.1:0-13381 GCA_023313115.1 Rhysida immarginata
CTGAAGATGGGAAAAAATCCCGAAAACGTTATTAATATATTTCAAGTTAGTCATCTACGTGTTACGAATCATCGAACTTTCATCATAGACCTTCGTCATCTGTAACTGTGTGCCTCCCTGTATTCGTGTATCATTTCTTCACTAGGTCTTCGTTTCTTCTGTGTTTCTTCTGTAATTCATCTGAATTTCTCCACAAGACCTTTGTTTCATTTGTGTTTCGTCCTTCAACATTTACTTTATCAATTGGGTGACTTTTTTCATTTTTCTATTATTTATTTTAATTTATTTGTTTTCTTTTAATTAAAGGAGTTTTATTCATCTTAATTAATATATATTTTATCACAACTCCTACATTTATAAATTAAACACCAAAATTCTAACTACTACTAACTGAGATTTTGATCACAAAATTAAAATTTCTGTTTGAGAGAAATTGTTACTTGATTTCAACTTGAAAAAAACATTACTTAACCCTGACTGAATAACTTCCTGATAATTTTAAAAACTTTATGGATTCCTTAGCTCTCAAAATAACACAAAAAAGTTGGTACTTTATGGGGCATTTTTACGCGAAAACGGAGTTTAAAGTTGATACAGCAAGAAAATAGTGAAATTAGGAATGTTAGATAAAAAGATGCTTTTTTGTGTTATTGTATGAAAAAAAAACGAATTGTATGGACAGACGAATCAACATTCACCCGCAACGGAATATTTAATATGCACAAGTACCATTCCTGGGCGACCGATAATCCAAAACCGGTTCGACTTCACAATTTTCAACACCAATTTAGTGTGAATTTGTGGACGGGCGTTGTTGGCAGAGAACTGATTGGCCCAAAAGAACTCCCAACGAGATTAAATGGTGAAAATTATTTATATTTTTTACAAAATGATTTTATGGAGGTCATGGCAGATTCGGATCACTTTATCAACACGACAAAACATGATATTTCAGTGCGACGGTGCCCCTTGCCACTTTGCAAGAGAGGTTAGAGGCCATTTGAACGAGCATTTCCCAGAGAGGTGAATTGGCCGTAATGCACCAATCGCTTGGTCTCCAAGGTCCCCTGACCTGAACCCCATAGATTTTTTTATCTGGGGATGCTATAAGGAATTGGTGTACCATCACGAATTCTCGAGTTTGGAGGAGTTAAAAACTAAATTAAATGAAGCTCAAGAAATAATACGACAAAAAACCCAAGCCTTCCGAGATTTGCGCGGTAATTTTTTGCGTCGGTGCCGTCTGTGCATTGCGGCAGGTGGCAGGAACTTTGAACATTTATTGTGAAAACAGTAATAATTAAAAACGATTTCTTAAGATTATTTCTATTGTTTTATATAACACAATGTGAAAAAATAATTATGATTTGAATTTAAATACGTTATTTTACATCTTTTTATCTAACATTCCTAATTTCATATTTTCGACTGTATCAACTTTAAACTCCGTTTTCGCGTAAAAATGCCCTATAAAGTACCAACAATTTTGTGTTATTTTGAGAGCTAACGAACCCATAAAGTTTTTAAAATTATCAGGAAGTTATTCAGTCAGGGTTAAGTAAATTTTTTTTCAAGTTGAAATCAAGTAACAATTTCTCTCAAACAGAAATTTTAATTTTGTGATCAAAATCTGAGCTAGTAGTAGTTAGAATTTTGGTGTTTAGTGTTGTTACAGATGGACACACATGCTAGCCATAATACTAACAAAGAAAATCTCAAAGAATCACTTCACAGAAAAAGTTATAGTTAAAACCGTCCAAAATTTTAAAAAATCTGAAGATAAAACAAAAAAATTCATATCTCGAAAACTACAAAAAATCGCGGAACATACATGGGGTCCAATCGATAGGTACTGGTGTCCCCAGACCACAGACCACCCTGGTTACAGGTTACATGGGACACCCTATATATAGTTTTTTTGTAGCGTAGTCTCAGCTAGCCCAATGTCACCTTGCTTGGGACTATCTTCTACTTGCTCATCAAGGTCGACGACTGACGTCACATTTTGCTCGCTCGCTTGATGCGCGAGCGCCACACGGCCGCAAATTCCGACGTGCAGAAAATTGGGATTTTGCACTAGCTCATGCGCAGTTTATCACTTCCACATCACAATTTTCCTTGACCGCGTTGTTCTGTCAACACGGGGCATCTTTCACACATCGCTAATCTGTTTGAAAGCCATGGCTCCAGAGGTTTTTGCAGCGTGTGTCATTATCATCTGTGAAGATGAACAAGCATCCGAAAAAAAAATAGAGGCCCGACTAGGAATTGGATTAAAAACCGAGCAACAAGAGCTCCATATTTAATAAATTTACTCATTTTTCTGTTCTCTTTTATATTTTTCCCGCAAGTTTTTAAATTTTAAAGTAAACATCACAACTTAATATCAGATAACTTTCATGTTTGATCATACCTTGTACAGGTAGTACTTGTATCCTTCTATTGGGAACTTCAATGAAAGCAAAGCTCCTCTATTAATTTGGAGAAAAGGTTTGCTCTAATGTTCCTTTTATGCGTGGGTGTCATTCCAAAGAAGTGCATTTTCTACTAAATAACAAAGGTTGTTATATATTGCATATATACACTAGGATGCCATCAATTTCATTTGCTGGCAAGCTGGAGCGGAGTTCAGGCTTTAAACTAATTTAACAGGGATATTTTACTTAATAATTTAATACAGGGTCGGGACACATTAATATGACCATCTGCTAGTATCCGGAATATCCACCTTTGGCGGCAAGCACAGCAGCTAGTCGACGTGGCAGAGAGTCAATAAGTCTCAGAAGATGGTTGCAGGTATCTGGGACCATTCGGCGATCTGTGCATCCCGTAATTCCATCACCGTGCGTGGTGGAGGGTCCAGCTTGCGGACATGGCGATCGAGATGGTCCCACAAATGTTCAATGGGATTGAGGTCCGGGGAGTTTGGTGGCCATGGGAGTAGCTTGAATTCATCCTCATACTCCTCGAACCAGTCGTGGACAATTTTGGCAGTATGGCAGGGAGTATTGTCCTGTTGAAAGGTGCCATCACCCTAAGGAGACACTGTCGACAGGAAGGGGTGTACCTGGTCTGCGACGATCGTCAGGTAACAAACAGCATTCAGTGTGCCTTCCAGCAGTATTAGTGGACTCAGACCATACCACGAAAACATCCCCCAAACAGTCACACCTCCCCCACCAGCCTGTCGTCTGCCAACGATGGTGTCGGGATGCCTGTTCTCAGATGCTTCCCGGCGAATTCTCCATCGTCCGTCCACTCTGTTCACCAGAAATAGCAACTCGTCAGAGAAAGCAACCCTTAGCCATTCGGCCGAGGTCCAATGGCGATAGCCCATCGAATTGGAGGCGTTTTCGGCGATGCACAGGCGTCAACATGGGTGCTTTTACCATACGCCTGCTCCAGAGCCCCAATCTCAAGAGGGGTCGTTGCACTGTCGTAGTGCTGACACGCCTAGTGGCCCCACTGTTCATTTGCTGTGTCAGTTGCTCGCCTCTAGGATCGATGGCCCGTGGGGCCCCACAGTTACCTCTTCGGTTACTCGAAACTGTCTGGTTCGTCCAGTCGCGGTACACCTTCACAACAGCAGCCCTAGAGCAGTTCACAAAGGTGGCCGTTTCTGAAATGCTGCCCCCCTTGGCCCGATAGCCAATGGTCATCCCCTTTTGGAGGTCCGACAGGTCACTTGCTCTGCCCATGACGGCGACAACTGCTGTGTTAACGGATGCTACTACACGTCTGCTGTTGTCAGCTTTTAATTATATGCAATGATTTTTCATCTGCATATCATGGGACGTTCCAACATGTTCGAGGAGAGGTGGTCATGTTAATGTGCTCCGACCCTGTATATTCAACCTTTATAATTTCATCACTTCACCAACAGTTCCGTTGCGCAATCCTTTTAACGTCCATAGATTTTAACAGTTACCTTGCAACCTTTTGCCAACTGCAGATAAGAAGGGAGTCCGTGTGCTTCGTCAGATGATGCCTCCCGAGCAGCGTTGTTATTGTGTTCAGCGGCAATAAATGTAACAGGTACATCTACCTTACGAAGGCATGATTCGTTGTGTTCCGAAATTTCCTTATTGCGAGACATCAATGTAATGGCGTTAGAAAAATGGGCTTTCTCGTTAAGATTTTAACTTACAAATCTAGATTTTAACAGAAGAAAGTCACTTTCACACAGTTCACCAATTGCGAGACGATTGAGTAGTTCACGAAAAGGTGCCTGGTTTTCACCTACTTGACGCATAATTGTTGTTAAATGAAATACTTTTTTCAGTTGTTGGTAGGCCAATTTTCCTTGAACAACAAAAGTAGACGATGGATTCGGTTGCTTATGTATCACCGACAGGAAGCAACTAATAAAAGTCGCCCGAAAGCAACAATGCATATCCGCTAAGAATTTCATGTTGTTTTTCTGGATTTGCTTGACGAAGTCGGTTGTCTATTTTGCCCAGCAAGTTCAGTCCAAGCATTGAGAATTCGTCAACAACAATTAGCTTTACTGACTGCATTGACAATTGAAATTCGCGTTCGGCTTCACCACATAGCACGTACATCACGGACCTCAACCTAAACGTTTATTATTCTTCAACGACATCACATATGTCCGTTTTTTTTAATACAAACCACCTTCAGGCATCACACAAACTGTGTGCGAGATTTGGCTACTATTGGTTTAGTGGTTTTGACGTGATGACGTTACAATGGAGACTGAAAAGGAGCTACGCTCCAATTATGTATTGTTTGTATGAAAACATATATTATTTTTCACTCTGTAAATAGGGTATTTATAAATTCCATTACTAGACTTGGAGAGGTGGTAGGGAAGGTCAAAACTAACAACCATTCCGAATACCATTTTCCCCACAAAAATGTTGTAAACGAGTTCTTCTGCTTCTTCTTCTTCTTCTTCTTCTTCGGACCGGTACTTCCTCCTGTCTTCGGAGATGACCTATTGGTATAGGTTATAATTTAGTATAACTGGACGATTTTATCAGGATATTAAAGATAGAGCGTGTGTGACCATAAATCTTGGAAGGAAGTTAATTTTCGATAAGAAATCTTTGGTGCTGGAGAGGGTAAAGCGTTTGTGGGTTTTTAGGTTAGGGTTTATTAACAGTAGGGTGGAAGAGCAGAAAGGGATACTTTTAGCCTGGTAAAGAGCTTTTAATTGACGACGAGGGGTGGCGTAGAGTGGACACTGGAAGATAATGTGGTCTACAGTTTCAGTAAGGCCGACTGACAATCAGCATTGTCTATCAGACCGGTCTTATGTAGGTAGGCCTTGGTCGGCAGGTGTACAGATCTCAGCCTGTTTAGTAAAGCAAGATCTTGTTTTGACACCTGTTTAGTAAAGCAAGATTAAATGGGGTTGTTCTTTTTCCGGAAATAGCGCCATTAAGGTTTTCAGTTTGTGTGCAGTAGTGTCTGGCCTTGCCCACTCTGCTTTCCATAAGGATCGTGTGTTACGATCGATGTGTCTCTTGAGAGCACTTGTTGTTACGGGAAATAGGAGGATGGTACCGTTCGTTCGTCCTGTTTTTACTAGGTGATCTGCTGCCAAATTGCCAGGGATTCCCCTGTGGCCAGGACACCATAGGAACTTAATTTGGGTATTTTTTCGGTATAGTGCTAGTATTGCGGAGATAATAATTCCCACTTGTGACGATGATTTCCAGTATCCCTCATTCATTTGCTTTTGAGTCAGTGATTATCAGATGAGCGGAATCCGGAGTTCCAGATGCATTTATTAACTGCAGGGCTTTGAATATCGCCCAAGCTTCCGCCGAGAATGAGTCCACGATGCTATTGATCTTATAACAGAATTCCCCAACTTCGTTTATAATTCCAATTCCTGCGACTGAATCTAAATTGGGTGGTGGCACGAAAGACGCATCTGTGTACCAGTGAATGAAATCTTGGTGTTGAGACCGTATAAGTTGGTTATATAGGGAGCAAATAATCACCGGGTTGGTGTCTTTACTAATGTAGGGGATATTGAATAGTGAACTTCAGTCTATTGTTAGTATCAATGGCGATTTGATGATGGAAAACGGTTGAAGGATACACTCGTTGCAGTTCGAGGTGTGAGGACGCGCGTTTCGTGGAGAAGAAGCACTCCTTCTGTAGGAAGTCCAGGACGCAAGAAATATGGTATTTATATGGTGCCAACTGGTCACAGCATGACATTGCTACAAAAGTCGGAAGATCTAAGACTGCTATTCAGCATGTGATCCAACTTTCAGAAGAAAAAAGTCAGGCACACAGGACGCAAAAAAAACCTTTCCGCGAGGGACATCCTACGAGCAGTCCAGATGGCATCCTCGCAGAAACTTTCAGCAGCACAAATAGCCACACATACACTGAGTTAGCAAAACTCATGGGATAGCAAGCACATTGATTGATGGGCATGGCTCACGAATTCACAGGGGTAACGGATTCTGGGAATGAACTATTAGACGTTGTGGGAAGAGCTTGGATCAGAAATGGCACGTCGTCGCGAGTTGACGTCTTTTGAACGGGGTATGATAGTAGGTGCCCGACGCATGGGATGTTTCATTTCGGCAGTGGTGCAGGAATTTGGCTTTCCCCGCTCAACTGTCTCCAGGGTGTATCGGGAATGGCTGGATGAAGGCATCACAGTCCACAACAGGCACCATACCGGGCGTCCAGCTGCCCTGAATGATCGTGACCGGCGACACCTGGGACGAATAATTCAGAGAGACAGGAGCGCAACAGTGCAGCAAATCACAGACCAGTTCAATACTGGCCGCACTAGAAACGTCTCTCGGTGGACAATCCGTCGGAATCTGCATGCCCTCGGGTTTGGCAGCCGTCGCCCTACACGGGTGCCAATGCTTACCCAGCGTCATCGGACACTCCGGTGTGCATTTGCCACCAACCATCTTGGCTGGACTCTGCAACAGTGGCGTAACGTCATATGGTCAGATGAGTCACGATATCAACTGTACCACGCTGATGGGAGGCACCGTGTGTGGCGCAGACCTCACGAAACGATGAATCCCGCATGCCAACAGGTGGTGGTGAAGGGTGGTGGGGCGTCAGTGATGGTCTGGGGTGCATTTTCCTGGTTTGGAATGGGCCCTCTGGTTATCCTGGACCAAACGTTGAATGGTCCACGGTATCGTCAACTCATCGGAGACCATCTGCACCCGTTTTTGACATTTCAACACCCTGACGACGTAGCAGTCTTTCAAGATGACAATGCTCCACCATATCGCTCCAATGTCGTCCGCGAATGGTTCGAGGAGCATGCAGGAGAGGTCCAACGACTGAGCTGGCCAGCCCGGAGCCCTGACATGAATCCCATCGAGCATATCTGGGATGCTGTTGAAGTCAGGCTCCGGGCACTGGATCATCCACCCACGAACGGGCAGCAACTATCTTCGGCTCTGCAGACTATCTGGTGTCAACTGCCTCCAGAAGTGTACCAGGGACTTGGAGACTCACTACCACGCCGTATTGCCCGACCAGATATTAAGTAACTATCCCATGAGTTTTGCTAACTCAGTGTATGTCAACAAATCCATCACGACAAACAATCTCTCGTGTTCTCCATGACTCAAAGAACTTAAAGTAAGTGAAACTGATGTGCACAAAACCAGCGCTTACCAAAGGTCACAAAAATCAACGCATTGAAGCTGTGAAACGATGGATGTCTGAAGGGGTTCAGTGGAACGAAGTAATCTTTTCAGACGAAAAAACGCTTCAATTTAGATGGGCCTGATGGAGTTCATTATTATTGGCATGACCTACGAACTGAATGTTCCGTTCAAATGAGTCGTCAAAATCATGGTTTGGAGAGCCATTTCTGCAGCTGGAACAACGGATTTAGTAGTAGTATCTAACACAATGAATCCGCAAAATTATGTTAATATCCTCGACAAACAGTTGGCTGCGTATGCATGGCTTCTTGGTGGTGATAATTTCGTCTTTCAGCAAGACAATGCATCCTGCCACACATCAAAGATGACTAAGAAGTGGATGAATGATCATGGAGTCAAATGCTTACAGTGGCCTGCCCGTTATCCTGATCTGAAAGTTATCGAAAATGTGTGGGGCTATGTGGTTCGGAATATCTATCGCAATGGAAGACAGTTCTTGTCACTTGATGAGCTGGAGGATGCTGGGTATGCTGTATGGGATTATTTAACTCCACAGTACCTGTCTAGTTCAGAGCATGCCTAATCGAATGGCAGAATGTCTATTGAAACACGGAGGAGCAACATCCTATTGAACTTATGACTAGCTTATTCTTTTCTATATATATGAAAGTGCTCTTATATATATGAGCAGCTCAAAAAGTACTTTGTGCTACTTTTTGCGTAAATGTTTTTGTAAATTCTGTTTTTATAGCATAATACATCTATTTCTGTAAATATGTAACTATTCCTGTATTGAAAGTGTCATAAAAATTCATTATGTTTACAGCAGCAGAAATATTTTGGTGGTCTTATAATTCTGAGCAGTAGTGTAAAACAATGAAAGGCGAACGAAATAGCATTAAATAAAATCTACAAAATAAAAGAGAAAGAAAAGAGAAAGGAAAAAAATTCTCAAAAATCTACCATTGAAAGAAAAGAGAACAAGAGGAATAAAATGTGTTTTTTCAAACCACGCTTTTATTCTTGTTTAGCAACAATAAACAACGGATACATTTAACCTTCGTCAAAACGAATTGGTTGTTGTGGTAATTGGACAATTCGTAGCAATAAATTAGTACCATTAGAACACGGACCAGTGAACCGATTTGAAAATTTTTTTTAACATGCATTGTCATCGGTCTTTTGTATGTGTATCAAGTTTCAGCTCTGTAGCTTGCCCGGAAGTTGGTTAATATGATTACAAGGGCTAAGGTCAAAAACTCTCACCGGTGAGAAGAGTTAGCGCTTGGTCGGTCAGAAATCCCAGTGAGAAAACTGTGACGTCATTTTAACGCGGTCAGAAACGCGAGTTAGTGCTGCTATGCCTAACCGGTTAGTCTCACCGTCCTCACCGGGAAAAAGACGGTTAGCCCAGTGAGAAATTACGTCATCATTCTCTCACCGGTGAGGGTTTTTGACCTTAGCCACAATCTGACCCGAACAGACGGATGTGGTCACACACCCAGAAAAGTAAGCTAAATAAAAGCCTATAAAACGGAAATGATTCTTAAAAACTTTTTTGTTTTTCAATCCGAATAAATGGGAAAATTACAAACTTTTTACGATAATAGACAAAATGGAGTTCTTTCTTGAGACCATTCTTTCTTGAAATTTCGACATTATATATGTGTTTATTTATTGCATTTTTCTTAATTAAGTTAAACTTGAAGATAACAAAAATGCTCTAAAGACGTCATCTTTTCTAATGCTTACTTTTTTACACTTTTTTGTAGGCAATTTTACGGATTACGATCTATGGTATTTATTATGCAGTTCGTAATAATGACATTCTTCGATATAGACTCATTAAACGACTCCAACGGTACGCAAGTAATTCATCGGTTTCGAAGACGAGCCATGGCTCCCTGTCTACGATGTACGGTGATAAACAGCGCCGAGTGCTGTCAGAGATATAATCGATGCTGCCAGCCAAACAATCAGTCACCGATAGTTACTGCTGACAATCAGTCAAAGGTAAAAATTGTGGTTGTCACACAAAGGCCCGGTATTCAACGACCAAGGATCACAGGCGTTTCAGGTAAGAATGCGTTGTATTCTTATTCCAACGCCAAGAGCATTACACAAATTATACTCGAAAGATTGCTGTATTATATTAATAATATAGTTTCTGATCAAAATTATTTGGACATCTAACAGCAATTGCCTTCTATGCGCTTATCAGCTCTTCCAATAACAAATAGAAAAGGGAAGGAAAATTCCGTGACCTGAACTCGTACCAGGGACTATGCTATCGCTGGCACTACCAATAACAAATAGAAAAAGAAAGAATCGCTGGTTGGAGTCCTGGTCGCGGATTTTTAACTTCTCTTTTCTGTTTATTATTGTGATAATGTTTGAAGAAGTTCTTCAGTTAATTTATTATCCTTTGTTTGAGCTCTACCAATGATTTTGCCCATTTCTGCCTGGCTTGCAGTTACATTTCTTCCAAAGGTTTTCTGTTGGTCATCAAGCTTCAACATTTATCAAATCAATCTTAACAGTGCTATATATTGTCAAGTCTGTCGAAGACAGGTTATTGTTAGAGCAATGTCATGTTGATACTGATAAGTGCCTTCAGTAAACTGTGGGAATACAGTATAAATCACCCGGAGAAAGTGATTCGGTGACACAGTGGATAACACAGGTTAACGATGAAAAAACTTCTTGAATGAATTTGCCTTATTCTTGTGGATTTTAGCGTGCTGAATTCAAATCTGCTTTTATTTTTTTTTCTATCACGTCACATTTCCTAGTTATGCACATAGAGACTACAATGTTAAAGTAATGGGTGCGAAGAGACGCGGCTGCAATGTTAAAGTATCCATATTTTTGGGTCACAAGAAAATTTATCAGGCCCCAAACACTAAATAATTTAAAATGTTTCATTGAAAAACAAGATACGGATTCAACACAAAAAAACCTTAAGAATCAGCTTTTAACGTTAAAAAACAGTTTTAAAAAAGTTATTTTTTGTAGGCCTGTGTAATTTTCATTTCCATAGTTCATCATCCATGACTTTGCTCTGTTGTTCCAGATCTCTTGGGAGCTCTTCTAAGTACTCACATTTCAGCACCACACCTTGAAACCTCTACTGACAGTCTATTTTCTCGAGTCAAACCCATCATCGGAAACAATATTCCAATGGATGGAATATACAGGGTGGCCGATTTAAGTGAAGATCATGGGATCTACACATCGGATCAGAAAACGTTTGGAATGAAACGTAGGCCTGTCCAATGATATCAAAGAAATCTTTAATGGGAATCCCTATTTTTTTTTACTGCAGACTTGGATTCTCCAGGAAAAAATACATTAATTTGACTACAATTTCGGTTTTTCTCGATTACAGCGCCATCTGTGAAAAAAATGATATCAATCGTAGGACAAATTAATGTATATTTTCCTAGTGAATGCAAATCTCCAATAAAAAATGGAGATTCCCATTTAGGATTTCCTTGTTACCCCCTCACCCAGTCCCAAGAGATGGGGGTGGGGGGGGGGTCAATTTTGGTATCATTTGATAGACCCTTTCGAGACGAACACATTTTATTCCAAACGTTTTTTGATCCGATGCTAAGTTTTCGAGATATTTCAATGTCTTCACTTAAATCGGACACCCTGTATACAGAGTCCGCCAAAAAAATGGATACATAATTAACGAGATATCATCTATAATTTTTCCGTAACAGCAAAATCGAAAATTACATCCTAATATTATTACATGCATTGAATAAGACGATCCCAATAAAAGATGACCACGACAGTTACCTAGACAAAGGAGATTATTTGATAAGAGTTTTCTAGGAAAATACATAGGAGCAACTGTTCGCCGTATTCAAAAGTATCTCAACGCTTATGATAATCACTCTGAACACCTGTCGTAATTGTAGAAGTCAAAGAGGACTTATATTCATCGCTTGATGCCTGTATGAATTTAGTGTTACAACTTTTATATAGTTTTTTTTGCTGAAGTGTGTATACATTTTTTGGCGACTCTGTATACAGGGTGTCCGATTTAAGTGAAGGCATTGAAATATCTCGAAAACTTAGCATCTCCAAAAGACAAACGATTTGCTGTATTTGATATAATCATGAACGGAAAATGCAAGTTGTTACGGAGAAGTACAGTGATGACTGCAAGCAACTAGCTTATATAGTAAAAGAATTTGAAGACGATATCGCCAAATTAAGGGAAGAAATTGTTAGTCAGGCTCAATTTTCTTTCAAAGGAGCTTTTATAAACATTGAAAAGCAAACTGAGAAGATGGATATAGCCGTGCCAGCCAATTCCCCTGAAAACAATGAAAATTTCCGCAAAGAAAGCCCGATATCAGAGAGGGAGTCGAAGACAATGTCTCAAGACCATCTCTAATATTAATGAAGGAATCGTCACTGCCCTAAGAAACAGGTGGCCAGACAATGGACAGAATCACACGTCTATAGGTGAGACCGAAGGATAACCCAAAATTCTTATGTCCCATAGATTATTGTACTCATCCATGATAAACCCTTCAAGGCGAAATTCTAAGGGTAATCAAGGAGTTTGTGCCTGTCGAAGAAAATTCTGGTGCACATACACAGAACTGAAACCGTCAGTGTCAAAAAGAAGGATTGTTTGATTTCCACAAGAACCTAAGCTACTATTCGTCTTGTAAATTTGGCAGGTAGGGTCATGGTCTGGTTGTCTCACTGATTGGTTCGCGCGGCCAGCCACGGGATGGATGACAACCAGTGGCTTCATGGACCTGTTACTGGGTGAGACGGCTTCTGGGGCCAGCATCGAGAAACACTGTTTGATGAGACCCGTGCATTGGACCAGAGCTGGATGCCTAGTAGCCGGGGGTGACTGCCACTGGTTGGCCCTCCCACCAGTAGGTTTCCCCGTGCTTCGGAGGGCACTTAAAGCCGTCGGTCCCGGCTGCTACTGTCATACCAGGATGGCTCAAAACTACCTAGTAGGAATAGGCGCCCAGATCATCACTCAACGATGATCTATCCTCTGTACCTGATACTTGGCGGGTGACCTTGTCTGAGTGGTAAACGTCATAGTTGAAATTCAGCCAATCACGTTAGTCACTAGTCTCCAACTGCCGGCGCCTGTTTTTTACTACGAGTAGCGAATTAGTTGAAAGCAGAACTAGATGAGGAATCAAACCCTGCATGGATTAAGGGACTTTGATCGACAATCGACAATCGAACAGTGTAGTGTATCGGTATTCAAGTGGAACTTGAAGCATAGCTTCCATAATCTCACCCTTCATAATCATATTCCAAGGGAAATACACTGAGCTAGAAAAGAAGCCTGATGTACCCACAAGGGTCATCCAAAGTATGAAAGAAAATTGCCTCCTCTTGGTGGAGGAAACTTTGATTGACGACTGTCTAGACTAGAAGCAGACCACTAGTATTAGATAAAACACGACCTATGAAGTCCAGTAATCTGGAAATAAGACATTATCAATGTCTTCAAAATTAATATCAAGTATATGCCTTGGATCACGATATCTCTTTCTATGCATAGGATGCTTTAAAATGCCCGAGACTAGCTCGTTGCTATGATTTTCTATATTGGGCAGCATGGATTCCATGAGCCCTTGAACGTATTTGCCAATATGAGTCATGTTGAAGTCATTATAAATGGAGGAATTGCGAACAATTCTCCGATCTTTTTGCGCAATAGTCCTAAGGGTAACGTTTTGGAACGTTTGCAG
>JAHWFO010016568.1:0-12207 GCA_023313115.1 Rhysida immarginata
TCTGGACTGTAAGGCGGGTGGTCAAATTGTTCCCAAACAAAAGATCTGATTAGTTGGGAACAACTTGACCACTTTACAGTTCGGACCTCGCGTCCAGTGGCTACCACCTGTTCCGGGAGCTAAAGGAGATCATCGGCAGCCTGCATTTCAGCGACGATGAATACGTGAAAATGCGTGATTTTCATGACTGGCGACAGCTTCTATGAAGTGATCATGAGGAAGTACATTGAACGCTATGACAAGTGCTTAAATAAACTTGGAAAATATGCGGATAAATATTAAAGGTACATAGAACCTGGTAAAGAAAACATTTTGAAAGTATATATAGTAGTTTTTGTTTTTATTGCAAAACGGACCTTACGAATAACTCTCGTACATTCACTACAAGACTTTTAAAAGACAATTATCTAATCTATCAAAAGTCCTACTTAGTTCTATCGTTCTCTTTTATTATTATTTCTTTAATTTTACTTCAAAGGATGTATACGTGAATGATTTAGATTTTGTATGAGCATGTTCGAGTGAGACGTGTAAGTGGATGTGAGGGCAAACACTGAGTGGCCAATTTACTATGACCACTTCCTCAGTCCTTCGTTGAGCCATTTTTTCCGTTTGAAACTGCGTCAATTCTTCTTGGCATGGACTTCATGAGATGTTGATAGGTAGTTTCTGCCGTAATTTGCTGCACAGTAGCCCTTCTGTTGTCTTTTATATTTCTAGACACACTCTGTTCTGCCCGAGCATTCACTAGTCGATGATGACCACAAGTTGAACGTTGAGACGCAATTTTATGGCTGACATTTCAGTCTTTAATCACTTTAACAACAGCTCCTCTTGAACATTTCACAGATGTGTCGCGGTTTCCCTGATACTCGCTTCATGGCTCCAAGCTCTTACAATCATCCCCGGTTCAAATTTGTGAAATCCTGTTGTTTACCCTATCTACACAAATAAATCACTTCTAGTGCCGGTGTAAGCACTAGGTTTTTCTTTTTCATATCAGTCTGACTCTCTAGTGACAAAAGTGTGAACGGCATAGCTAATTTGCTTTAAACTGTCAGATAATCATAATAAATTGACCATTCAGTGTATAAATCATATCAGTATCGATTCTCCTACATATAGATGTTAACACTAGGTCAGTATTTAATATCAACGTTGGGAAATAGTCTATTATACCAGAGAATCCTGTCTCCCAAAAATTATTTTAAAAACCCAACACACAAAATTTAAAAAATAAACAAAATGTACAAAAAATTCCTTCCTTACACTTTGGGGAAAGTATGGGTCAACTTCATCGGGACTGGGACATTATTTCTTCATGGACTCTTCCAACTTGATATTAGAATTTTCCCCCGTAAAATGTTATGTATTCTGTTAAGTTGCATTTATCTGGTGGGAAGGTTGGTTTTCGTTTTAATTGTAATGCTATAGTAAATCATAAAGTTTAAGTTTTTGTGCAGTTTGTTTATTCTTTAAATTTTATGTGTTGGTTTTCAAATACAACTCTATATTGGGTTCTGAAGTTAAATTTGAGTGGAGATTAACCAACGAACTTTTGTAACTACACGTTTAGACTTTTTTTCCTGGATGATGTACATATTCCTCTAGTACACCTCAAAAGAAAAATCAATGTATTCAAAATTTAAAATTTACATTAAATAAATTGAAGATGACAAAATAATAGAATTATCCCGAGATAGAGACAAAAATTAGAATAATGATAAAAAAAGATACACAAATCACTTTAATCGAAAACGATTCATCAAATTAATATTTTTGGCTTTAATTACAAGACTTAGCCTTTTTGGCAAGCTGTTGGCCAATTTAGCACATTCTTCATGACTGACATTAGACCGAAATGATTGATTGCCGAATTCAAGTCCTGTTTTGTCTGTGGAAGTCTTTGCTGAAGTCTAACCTTCATCTACTTCCATAAATTTTCAGTAGGATTAATGTCTGGTGCATTATTGGCTATGTAACATACAAATATTTCATGATGAAGACTTTCTTTCTTGGATTTAGCAATATGACATCATCCTGCTGGAACAGAAGGAATCATAGCACAGATCTCCAGATGATGGGATCAAGAAATTGTCAAGTATGTCTTGATAGACCGCGGCATTTACTACACCTTTTAGGACACATAACTTTTCTGCTCCATAAGATTTCATTACCTTTAATTGAAGCAGCAAATGTCATTGATCTGTTGAGGTAGTTCCTGTTGTAAGCTGCTTGTGTCTGTCTCCACACACGTAATCCTTGGTCACCAAAAGACAAAGAGAACACGAATTCGTCATTTAATAATTTGTTACTCCAGCCTTCTTGTTTCTAAGTAACCCTTTACATGGGTTGGTCTTTGCTTCAACGTTATCAGAGGTTTAGCTTTGGCATAGTATTAGAAGTAGAAGTAGGGAAGCTTCACCGACCTCCTCCCTCATTCCAATTTCGACATACCTGTGAATTTAAATAAATTAAGCACTTTGTTTATAATAAAATGAACTAAAAACTTTTCCCCATAAATAATAGGCATTCCAGGCATTCATTCATTTCAATAATTTCGGTTTTATCATGGCACATTTTGGAGCAATTTAAAAAATACTATGTTGATGCATCACTAGCTTAAGTTCCGCCCATTTTTGTCACGGATTTTTCATGAACTAGCAGCGCTGCGGTCAATTTGGGCCCTAGCTGAGCGAGAGAAAATAGCGCGAATGTGTAAGCTGTTTCACCATAAAAGCTGATTTTACCGTTATTTTCCTACATTATTCTGTTACCGTAAACATTTGGAACTGTTCTGTCATTATAACGTACAATAGATTGTATATAGATAATAAACATTTCACTTATGACGATATTAATATAGTTTTCAATTTATTACACGATGGTTAAGTGCTTCATTCCCAAATGCTTTTCTAGAAGCACTTACTGCAAAAGGTCTGAGAAAAAATGTATATAAAAAATTAATAATTTATAAAATCTACCAAATTGAATGAGCAGTTTTGCTCGTGAGATTTTTGGTTTAAAATCTAAATCATACTTAAATCGCTATTTATTAGACTCCAAACGGATAGAATATAAATATAAAAATAAAATAAATAAATCACACTCAAAATTCGCTATATTTTAAAATACAACCGGACAGATTATAAATATAAAAGTAAAATAAATACAAATTAATAGTTTCATCAAAAAAGTCAGGCGTAATACAATATTCAAAATTCAAAAAATAATATAAAATATAAAATTTTAAAATCCAATATAATATATAAAATTTAAAATTTTGCACCATATATAAGACTTTGTTAATATTATATTTTTAATCAGTATTTAATTTTAGATACAAAAAATAAAGTGGTTTAAAATTCCCCAATAGCGTTTAAATCATTTCTTAAAATATCGCTGTATCTTTTTCTCAAATATTCATTTTTTTAACTTTTTATTTTACAACATTCTATAATTACAATTTTTTTGTTAATATAATGCTGAAAAGAGCAAACTAAATAAAAAAAATTGTCATCTTAATTAGTATTGTCTGATAAAGGGTTTAAAAGTAAAGATTTTTTTTTTAATGATTAGACTTAATTATTTTAAACTACTAAATGAAAACGATTACACTATAAAGTGTCATTAAAACACTGAGGATTCAATAAATCATTCAAAATACTTTTATTACCTCAGCACAAAAAAATCGAAAATAAAAAACAACCAATTTCCCTTTGCCTTAGCCAATATTATTTCTATAAAAGAATGTACAAAAAAATAAAAATCTACAAAGAATATAAATATTTTTTTGTACTATCTCATTCCTCAATAAACCGTTGACTAAGAATTAGCGTATTGAAATCAAGAAATTGATTAAGTTTTTAATTAACTAATATTGAACCCTTTTCCAGCCTAAATATTTTTATAAAAAAAATTCTGTAAATTTTATAATTTTTAAAGATTTTATAAAGAAAACACTTTTATTTTATTTTCCTTAGCCTCATCTTTTATTTACTGTACAACATATTCATTTTGAGCTTCGGCTGAACTTTGATTTATTTAAAGCACCTAAATTCATAAATAATTTACTATTATACTATTAGATTTCATTGTAATTATAATACATTAATATTTTCATTATTATCAAATGAATCTAAGAATAACCAAGAAATAAATAAATAAATAAATAAATACAAATAAAAATAAACTAAATATAATTTTTTGAGAATCGCACCCTTACAAAAAATGTAAATTGTACAATATCTGTTTTGTAACAATCTATATATACATTAATAGGTAAATTAATACAAAAAAAGTTAAGGTACAAGGTTTTCGTAGGGGTGTAATTCTAAAAAAATAAAAAAAATTATATTTAATGTTTGTTTTTGGATGGAAATTATTTTTTTTATTTTCGATTTTTTTTTTACTTTTTTTTTATTAATTTGTTGAGATAATAAAGCTATTTTAAATAATTTATTAAAACGATTAAAAGCAGCCAGGTCGGCTGTTAGCAAAACGTCCCAAGTTTGCATAATTGGTAAATAATTCATATCAACTTTATTGGATTTTGTTCTGCATTTTTTTATTTTTAATAGATTGTACTGAAAAACCAGAAATAATAGTTTTTAATTTTCTTCCGGTATTGAAATTAACTTCTAGTAACAAGAAAATTTTTTTAGGACAAATGGTGTAAAATTTATATTTCAATTACTTATTTTAAATGTATTTTGCCAACTGCAACTGAGAGCACCAGTTGATGGGCCCAAATTGTTGCAAGCGCCCTCAAACCATGAACACAGGAAAACCCTTAGCTTCCCTACTTCTACTTCTAATACTATGGCTTTGGTGAACTCTGGGCTGAAACGCAAAATGATGTAGTCGTCTGTTTGTAGTTCTACTAGGTACGGTTACTCCACACGTTTTTGCACTCAAAATGAATATATTTAACACTTTTGAAACTGTGTCTCTTCAAAATGTTCTTCAGTTGCCTGTTCTGCCTCTCAATAGATGGTATGCATGTGACGTCACGCATGATGTGCTTCGCTCAAAACTCCGTCCATCCGCCATAGTTGAGACCATTCATAACTTTATTTCTTATACAGTAGTTGTGTTTTTGGTTAATTTAACATGCAGAGAGGGTACATACAAAATTAATTTTTTATAAAAACACAGTAGAGGCTCAATTAACAGATTTTTTTTTTAATATAAGCTCTTTTTTTTCTACTTTTTAAATTTTATTAAAAGAATTATTGTAATTGTAAACTTTTATTTTCTCCTTCTACTGTATCATCCGATTTTTTTTTTAATTTTGTTTTTCTTTTCTTAATTTTTCTATTTTAAATTTTCAAATTTTGTTTCAGAATTAATTAATTATTATTATTTTTTGCATATTTTTCATATGCTCTTAGTTTTTAAATTTTTTTATGCGTTATTTTTAGTTTTTAAATTTGTAGGGTTTTCTGAAATGGATAAAAAAATCTTTTATTGTTTCAAAAATAATTAGTAAAAAATTAATTATTCAAATATGGCACATTGATTCATTTCCAGTGAGAGTATAAAAAATTTTCAAAATTTGAATTCTTAGAAAGGATTGAAGGTGATTTTTATTTAATTTTTCATGCTGGGGGTAGGGAATGGGTCACCTGTAGTATTCAGTTTTCTTCATCTATATATATAAAGAAGGATGTTTGTGGGTTTGTCTGTATGTTTTTTATACAAATCTACAGTTTTATTCCGATCTTGATAAAATTTCGCATACATGACCTTCAAAGCATTTCGGAAAAATAATAAATATCGATAAAAAATCGATATTCATGGTTATGGCAAGGCATATTAATGAGAAATATCTCATGACCAACAATGCAAGGCAAAGTTGGTACAACAATAGGTATCAACAATGGTATCAGCACGCAATTCACAAACATACTGCATGAACCAACAATCAATATCTCATGACTAACAATGAAAGGAAAAGTTTGTGCAAGTGTAATTATCCCGGGCAACGCCGGGTACCTCTTCTAGTATTTACATAGTTGTAGCAAAAGCATGGGTTAAAATTAATTGGGAATCCATGACTAAAAAGAATAATATAAAAAATAAAAACAAATAAAAAAATTTAAGCATAAACTTTGAAAAGTGCAATGAAAACTTAAAAATTATTTTTAATACCTCTCATTAAAATAGGAATTCATCAAATTAAAAAAAGGCAGCGGGCGTTTAATATTAAAATTTTAAATGAAAAAATTACGTTCCGCCATACTTTTGCCTTTTTATAACTTTATGAATTCTTATTTTAATGAGAGGCACGAAAAATTATTTTTTACTTTGCAATGCACTTTTTAAAGTAAAAAATGTATGCTGATTTTTTTTTTTTAATTTTTCATTTGTTTGGTCTCAATCTTCGAGCATAGTCCTTCTATTTCTATGCTCGAAGGTCTCAACTTGGTATCAATCATGGCGGCAAAACAAGTTCCTTTGTTGCGTGACGTCATCATGCATACCATCTATAATCTAGCGTTTGCATCCACATCTCTTTCGATTTCCTGTAAAGGTTGGATCCTCCTTTTGCTGATTTAACACCTTTGCCGCTGTAGACTGTGAATACTTCATGATTTTCGGAATTTCTGCCCGAGTTTTTTCAGGTCCATAAAGATCACATATTGTTCGCTTTGTAACATGACATATGTCCGATTTTCTACCAATGTGGTCAGTCTGAGTTAAGATAAGTTGCAATGCCTTTTATATTGAACATTAAAACGCTGTGTAAATCACTTGCAACATTTCTGCTCACCAAATTGGAAATTATTCTAATTTTTTGTCTCTCTCTTGGAATTATTCTAATATTTTGTCATCTTCAATGTGTTGAATGTAAATTTTAATTTTTGAATAAATTAATGTTCCTTTTGAGGTCGACTAGAGGAATAAGTACTTTACCCAGGAAAAAAGTCTAAACCTGTAGCTACAAAAGTTCGTTGATTACTCTCCACTAAATTTAATTTCAGAACGTAAAATACCATTATTCTAAGTTTTTGGCAAGGAGTTGTATATATCCCTCCCCCACCCTTATAACATTGGTCACACGTAAACGTCGACTAGTGTTGGACCCCTGTTGGTCATCTAATGACATGAAATACACTATCTTAAGTGTCTTAAACAGTATTTCTCATGCAAATACGTTTACTGCCAGGGATAATAAGCAACCATGTGATTAAAACAAAATGGTGCTACTTTCTAAAGATTACTGAATAAGAAATCTGCGCGCTCATTATGAAATGTGATTTAATTTTGGAGATTAAGTAATAGCTAATTTTAACAAAAATAGTTAAGCGACTCAGCTTCTTTGAACTTGGTTTTCGTTATGGTGCCACGTTTCGTCATAGCCTGTTAGCAATAATTGCGCTTCTGTTTAATAGGAGAGAAGAGACAATTGAAAGCGATTGCTACTGTGGCTGTGTGAGTGTGTGTAAGGGGAATGGAGAAAGGGATGATGGGTAGAGAGAGTGAATGCGTGGGTGGGTGGGTGGATGGGTGTACGTGAAAGTGTTTTCACGTCTCCAAGGTCACCAGTCGAAGAAGTTTGAAGGAGAAGGGCGTGTGTGCGTGCTTTATGAGGCACAGGCTCTAGCTGTAGCAATAGGAGCAGAGCTGACTTATTTTGCATATGTGGGGCCTGGGCTGAGGCAACGCGATTACCGGCTAGAAACTCGAGGAAATCGCGTTAGAAAAGACACAGGAAAGCTCTTGAAAAGTTGAGTAGGAAAAGGAAAGGGGGTAAGGCTTTAGAAAAAAAAAGATGGGCAGGGTTTTTTTATGAGGTATAAAGGTGATTTTTTTTTGTTTTAAAGAAAAGTCGAAGGGATATATGTATGTGACGCCATGGTTGTTGCGTTATTTTTCTACGTAAAAGTGACAAGCAGTTTTAAAACCGTCCTCCGTGTTTGTTTCGTCGTCTTTGCGGACACTTTTAGCGCCTTGGACCGTGTAATTGGCGCCTTTTTCCTTAGGTGTGCGCTCATTTGCTATCTTAATCCGATGGGTGCGTTTTGGTCATTTATTTAAGAGGATTTTATGGTTTGGTGTTTACCACAAAGAAATCCTTAGGAATGTGTGTCTTTGCGTACACGTTGTCGTCGTCGCTCTTTTCATGTTTCTTCTTCATATGAGTTCTTCTTCCTTCAAGACGGATCTTTGAATTCCCATTAGGAAGGCGTAAGTCGGCGCCCATTGCATTTTAATGCGTGCTTGATTTATTCACCTGCTCAAATTGCAACAGTGCCTTGGATGCATTTTTAAGAGTTTATGAATAATCACGTGCTTCTGAAGTTTGTGGAAGTTTTAAGATTAATTAAGTCACGCCACATACTCACACCTGACGAGCCGAAGATGTTGCACCGTTTGCAAGCATTAGCATCACCGACTTAAAAAGTTCCCAGCTCGTCCTGTTGAGCTTTTGTCAACTTTTGCGGATTGGCCTATTTGTGGAACGACGTTTAGAAAGTGCATTCTTACTCGACCAGAAGAAGACGAAGATTTGTTTGCTGTTGCTGGAGCAAATGTTTGATGTTTGTCCACGTGACTTTTGCACGTGCTTAACAGTGAGCTGCTTGAAGTGAAATTTTACATAAGAAAAAATCATCTGACCATAGTAGTTTAAGCGACAATCCAACCTTCATTGTCTCCATCTTTGAAGTGCCCAGGCCCGTGTTTTTCGTCGGTTGCGTACCAACTGGTTAATTTCCGGACAAGTTGTCTTCCAATAAATTTTGATGTTCAGCCGTTTACCTTGAAATCACCCCCCCCCCTTCCTCAAAAAAATTAGGTTTCGTCATTAAGATGAGTACCTGAAGCTCATATGACCTTATTACGAAGTCGAGTCCGCTTGGTTTGTGGTTAGAAAATGGTAAAGATTGAGCGGGAAAAGGAAAAAGAATGGGCGCTTTGGCACACGGATCTCTTGTTTCGGAACGCTTGGGATATTTTTGAAGAATTGTTGAAATTAGACGCCAGTTTATTGTGAAAATGTGCGCCCTAGACTAAGGGTCGGCAAATTAAGGCCCACAAGCCTTGTGAAAACCTGTTTTTTGCCTATTTAAGTAGGTCTATCTACCTAAATATCCTTGAGTATCAAAAGTAGGCCCGCAGAAACTTACTTGGCTCTTTAAAAAATGTTTCCCGACCCCTGCCCTAGCGTCGATTGTAGAATAGCGCACTTGTAGCTTTTGGTGGAAGCGAAGGTCGTCTTCAGTGGATACCATATTGCAGTTAAGAGCAAGGCGAGTCTTTAAGAGAATAGTTGCGTTAGTGCAGGCGCATTGTCATTGCGGGAGAGATCCAGTTGACAATGGACTGACCATTCGGTCAGCGCTGTCTTGACCTTTCAACCTTCGAGTGCGGGACCGAGGCTTCTCGATAGGTATTGTGTACCGGTCCAGGACAATTTGTCTAATGACGATTGGTCTAACTGCGATTGGTCCAAATTCCGATTGGTTTGAATCCCGTTTGGTCCAAATTACGATTGGTCTAAAATGACTGAAAATTTCCACTGAAAAGAAAAAAATTTGAATTATTCCAAATTATTTTCCTTAATTGAAATAAAATATACGGAGTTATTCAGACAACTCGTACATCTTCGGTGTGTTAGTCTCAAAAAATACGCATCATACAAATAACTAAAAAATACGTGTTTAATATTTGTAAAAAAAAGCTATACCAAACACGATGTCCCCCATCCCCACCCTACCCCCAAAGGACATACCACTAAATGAAGCCTCAATATTTTGTACCATTTTAAATAATTTTTAGATAACTTTTATCGAGCTATCTGAATAGTAAAAAAATAGAAGTTTACTGAAGATTAATTTTTAATTTTTTTAAAAATTTTTTCCTAGATTAATTCACTCGAATAATTCCCATAATGAGAACAATAAATTAGAATTAAAAATTAATTCTGTAAATTAATCTAAGAAAACATTAAAGAGACCCCCCCCCCTTTTCGTAAGAAGAAAACTTTAGTTCATTTTTTGAAAACTCGATAAAAATGACCTTTAAAAATTATTAAAAAATGAGGCTTCATTTGGGGGTTACGGCCTTCTGTGTACTTTCACTTTGTGGATTTCGTCCCGAAACTGTGTCTTTGTCTTTTTAGAGATATTAATAAAGAAGATATAATTTCATATTTTCACCTCCGTCCCCCCCCCCCCTTCAATTTTCGAGATTGATATTTTGCTTCCTTCTTTTCAAGTTAAAGCTGCTGTGGAGATTTTGAAATGTAAAATATATGTAATTATCGTCATTTATAAGAGCTCTTTACTAGTATAACTGAATGGGGAAGAATTTAGACATCAGAAGACACCAGATGGCAGATTGTACTATCCATCCTAGGGCAGCAATTTTTTAATGTTAACCTATGGGAGAAACTACAATTTTTTGTTCTGAATTAATAAAAATGGTGATGTTAAAAATATTAAATGTCTCACTATCTTTATTGATATCTATCACTTTTTCACAAGTTCTTATTTTTAATTAAAATGAATTTTTAAAATAAATTTGTAATAAAATTTTTAACAAAAGTGAAAATTTAACAATTTGCAACAGCTATTGCTTTCTCAAATTAAAAAATGCCAGGCTAAACATTTTTACGGAATTTTGTAGCTCAGCAAAATGATGTTTAAAAAAAGCGGTATTTTTTATGCGAATTTTCATAAGAAAATCCATCTGGCACTTAAACAATTTTTTTTTTTTTAACAATTTTCATTTATTATTGAATTTTAATAAATCTTTGAAAACCGAATTGTTTCCCCTCGTACTTAAAAAATATTCAATGAAAACCGCCGTTTTCCCCGTAGGTTAACATTAAAAATGGCTGCTTTAGGATGGGTAGTACAATTCGCCATCTAGTGTTTTGCTTGAGAAATGTTATACGTTCTTCCCCATTCACATCTATCATGCAGACGATGGCTTCTTCTTGGACGACAGTAGTTCTGTTCATCGCGCAAATTTGATGCAGGGGTTAGCGAGCACGAAGATCACTTGTGTGTTTAGCCTAGAGCCCAGATCTCAACCCCATAGAGAATATTTGGGCATATAAACAATATCAGGAACAATTTCATAAACCTCCACCAAGTAGAACAAAGTTTCAGATCCTCTCCCAGAAAGTGGATAAAAATGCACCGGTTACTAATATAGAGGGTAAAATAAAATTTTAATAACCTGGAAAAGCACGAGTGTAGGACAGAACCCTCACGGGGAAATTCCCAAAGTACGGAATCCCTGAGAATGCAAAAGAGAACACAATTCCCATAACCAAATTTCCAAGTTAAAATACAAAGAAGAAATGAATAATTTTTGTAAAATTTAACGTTAGAGTTTTATCGAGTTATACGGAAACCTGTTGAATTTTCTTTCTTTTTACTATAATTAGACTCATTATAATAATTGCATTATTAAAACTGATATGACGCAATTGACGCTTCATTTTGAAATTTTGTCCTCTTTTTGCACTCAAGGGTTGTCTTATGGAGGCTGGATTAAAAGGATACATACAGCAAATGACATCATGGTGCCAAATACATGTTTAAACTACACTGAGTTAGCAAAACTCATGGGAAAGCAAGCACATTGATTGATGTGGATGGCTCACGAATTCACAGGGTTACGGATTCTGGGAATGGACCATTAGACGTTGTGGGAAGAGCTTGGATAAGTGATTAATCAGAAATGGCACGTCGTCGCGAGTTGGCGTCTTTTGAACGGGGTATGATAGTAGGTGCCCGACGCATGGGATGTTCCATTTAGGCAGTGGTGCAGGAATTTGGCTTTCCCCGCTCAACTGTCTCCAGGATGTATCGGGAATGGCTGGATGAAGGCATCACAGTCCACAACAGGCACCACACCGGGCGTCCAGCTGCCCTGAATGATCGTGACCGGCGACACCTGGGACGAATGATTCAGAGAGACAGGAGCGCAACAGTGCAGCAAATCACAGACCAGTTCAATACTGGCCGCACTAGAAACGTCTCTCGGTGGACAATCCGTCGGAATCTGCATGCCCTCGGGTTTGGCAGCCGTCGCCCTACACGGGTGCCAATGCTTACCCAGCGTCATCGGACACTCCGGTGTGCATTTGCCACCAACCATCTTGGCTGGACTCTGCAACAATGGCGTAACGTCATATGGTCAGATGAGTCACGATATCAACTGTACCACGCTGATGGGAGGCACCGT
>JAHWFO010016569.1:0-17511 GCA_023313115.1 Rhysida immarginata
AAAAAAAAAGTCATGTACACGTATTCCAGTGCAGAATACACTGACATGCACCTAATGTATGGTCTTGCGGACGGAAATGCTGTGGAAGCAAGAAGACTACCAAGAACGCTTTCCGAATAGACGTTTGCCAAATAACCGAACATTTGTATCTGTCGACAGACATGTGAGGGAGCGTGGTTCCTTTGGCCGTTAAACAGGACAAGGGCAGCCTGTAGCACATTCTCCAGATGAGGAGGATGTGATAATTGACATCATACATGATGAACCACAGACAAGCACCCGTCGTATTTCTTCCATGGTACACATTCCGCACTCATCTGTTTGGCGCATTCTTCACAGTCAGCTTTTGCATCCATACCACCTGCAACTGGTTCAGGCACTGAACCCAACGGACTATCCAGACAGACAACGATTTTGCCAATGGATACAACATCGTCATGCTGCAGACCCTAGTTGTCTCAGCCAGATACTTTTCACGGACGAAGCAACCTTCACCTGGACAGGAATCGTAAATTCTCACAACCAGCACCATTGGGCAGATGCTAACCTGCATGTTACCAGAGCTCGAGCGCATCAAGAGCATTTCTCCGTGAACATTTGGTGTGGAATTGTCGGAAATAACTTAATTGGCCCTATGTGTTGCCACCACAATTGACTGGGCGAACGTACCTTTTGTTTCTGCAGAATGCATTGCCAGAATTACTGGAAGATGTTCCTCTTTCAATAAGATCTAACATGTGGTTCATGCATGATGGCGCTCCAGCACATTTCAGCCATGTTGTGCGAGCACACCTTAAAGCTGCATACACGAATCGGTGGATAGGTCGAGGTGGACCGGTAGCCTGGCCTGCAAGATCACCCGACCTTAATCCCTTGGACTTTTTTCTGTGGGGTCATGTGAAAACGATCGTCTACAGCACAGAAGTTCCTAACATTATGGATCTGCGACAACGAATTGAAAATGCATGCCAAACCGTTCGTAATGCTGGCAACGAACTCTTCCATGACATCAGACGGTCGCTCATGCAACGAGCCGAAGCGTGCGTGCGAGCTGGTGGCGGGCACTTTGAACAATTCCTGTAATTTGGAGCCACGGGTTTAGTTGGCTGTATCGCGTAAATAAATCGTTTCCAGACAAAGTGCTATAGAACATTTTCGTCTTCTTTTGACCTGAAGAATATGTCACTAAATTTATTGTACATAATTTTGAAATACCCTGTATATTAATTAACAAAGTCAAAATCATTAGTAAAGAAATAAATTACAAAAAAAGACTAATAAAAGAAACCATCAACATTATTTCGAATGAAAAAATTTAGCCAAACCATCTATAGAAATTAATAATAAATGGAAATTACTACTAAAACTATATCACTTCCCTTGCACTTAACAATCCAACTTATCATAATATCACACATTGTATTAGATTACATTGTTTTGTTTTTTGTCTTTTTTTTATTATTATATCTTCTATTATATTGTTTTTAACTGAAATTCATTCAAAAAGTTTACATACTGAAGATGGGATAAAAATCCTGAAAACGTTTTAATACATTTCAAGTTTGTCATCTACATGTCTACGAATCATCGAACTTTCATCATAGACCTTCTTCACCTGTAACTGTGTGCCTCCCTGTGTTCGTGTAACATTTCTCCACTAGATCTTCGTTTCTTCTGTGTTTCATCTACATAAGCTCCACAAGACCTTTGTTTCAATTGTGTTTCATCCTTCAACCTTTACATTTATCAATTGGGTGACTTTTTTTCATTGTTTCTATTATTTATTTTATTTATTTTCTTTTAATTAAATGGAGTTTTATTTATTTTTTAATTAATATATTTTGTAAACTTTATTGATGAAAACAATCTACACGAATGGAAATGTTGTGTAAGTGCACAGTCGTTCATTTTTAAAAAATAATGTCTGGAAGGTGGCCTCCATGTTGTCTCACACATTCTTGCAGCCTCGTTGCAAAGCTGCCCATAACATTGCGCAGCATTTCTAGCGGTACTGCAGAGTCCTTGGGGGGTTAACTTTGAAACACTTTTGTTTTTAGATTTCACCAAAGGAAGAAGTCAAATGCAAACAAGTCAGGAGAATGAGGTGGCCAGGAAATATCACCGTTCTTGCTCATAAGACGACCCATGATAACTAACTTCTCGCTCTCTAGATTCACTATGTTGACGACCCAAGCACGCACGCCCTCTACTTTTTCTGCAGTAGCGTTCCCAAATAGTCCCATTTCATTGGCTCACCCTGTATTACTCAAATGCCAATTGAAATAAAATTTCAATTTTTAATTGTTAAACCATTGCAGGAGTTTATTCAAACTGCTGAACTCGGATCAAAGCCATTTTTTAAAAATAACTAATGGTTAATGTTGATAATGAAGAATTATCTACAATTTCTTGGGATTTTGTTGGTTTTTAAAACTGATTTAGATAACATCAAAAGAAAAGAAAATGAATATGAATATTCATTTTGTATATACTTACATCGCCCCTTTCAGTCCCACGTAGACTTTTGGTTGCATAAAAGAACAAGGAAGTCCCCCACAACTGAACCCAATAACGGGTCCAAGACGAAACCTACCTCAAACAACAAAAAAAATATTTTTAATTGATACACTCTTCTAATAAAATCATCTACGATAAGATAAAAATCAAGCAAAATTTAAGCCAACTGATAACAGTTGCTGCATTTTAAGAATTGGAATTACAGTATTTACCCAAACATAACATGACCTCGAATCTAATAGACCCCTATTTTTTGGAAGACATTTTTGAAAAAAATTAAATACATTTATAATAATAATAAATAAACTATTTGCTAATACAAGTAATAATTTTATATTTATTTATGGTAATTTTAATTTAATTTTAATAATTAATTTATAATAATTAAATATTATTTACATTCATTATTTGCATTATTTGGAGGGGGAAAAAAAACCTTGTGTTATATTCAGGTATATACAGTATACATCAGGGTGGCCACAAAAATCAATTTTTATCTTGTACAAAGTATTCCTGCAAAAAATAAAAATACTAGACTTTTGTCAGTTGTGGTCACCCTGAATTCATTTCATCCCAAGCTTATGTCAAATTTTTAATGGGCATGCTACTATAGAGTTAACAACTTAAACACATACAGCAGGTTTTTTTCCATCTTTTAGTAATGTTCGACGTTTGAGACATCCTTGATATGTACATGAAGTGCTTAAATCCATTCTTAACTCATCAGACCCACTTGATAAAAGTGACCTATAATATTGTACATTAAGAAATCAATGTATGTTTAAATTATACTTACTTAAAAATGTTAATACAAAAAGAAAACTATAATTCTTAAAATTTTATCATTCCAGGAGTATTAAAAGTGCTTAGATCAAAGTTAAAACAACCTACAAAGAAATACACTCCTCACATTAATCAGATCAATGCCATAATTGATAAAAAATGCATTCATAAATACATTAAGTACTACCGTATTTACTAGATTCTAAGGCGCCTTCGAATGTAAGGCGCATGCTGATTTTTGAGACCATTTTTGAAAAAAAAAAAAAAATTATTCCTCGAATCTTAGGCGCACCAAAATCAACTTTATTCAAAAATCAAAATCAACATGTTTTAGTGCAATATGTACATATTTTTATTAAACAATATCAGCAAAATGCCATTATTTTTTCAGAACAAATACTTCTACACTCTGTTGCAAAATTATAAGACCTCACAACAATGTAATTGTTTAGACATTGTTTATTGATTTAAAGTAATCATTGTATTTTTCTTGTAATGTTAATACAAAAAAAACACATTTTCAAGTGAAAACGTTTGTTTCAACACTCACATTTTTTAGCAAAATAAGAAAATAAGAAAACAGCTGTCACAGAACTATAAGACCAGTACAATCATTGCTCCTAATTGGTTTATTGACATCCAAATTAATAGTTAATGGAGCCCCCTTTATTCTTGATGACTTCAAAGGCTCTTTTCGGCATGCTGTCTATTAAGTTTTGGATCACTCAAAGCTTCATAGCATCCCTTTACCCCTGAAAATTGACGATTGCGTTCATACACCTTGTTGACCATGATGCCCCAGACATTTTCAACAGGGTTTAAGTCCGGACTAAGGGATGGCCAAGGAATCGTGTTGATTTTCTGGTCTTGGAACCACTTCTTGGTGCATCGAGCAGCATGGCATGGGGCCTTATCTTGTTGAAACAACCAGTTATCACCTGCAATTAGTGGCCCGAATGGAACGAGATGTTCGTATAGGAGGCTTTGGTACTTTTCTACATTCATGCGTCCATCCACAAATACAAGATCAGCTAGTCCTTCATATCCGATGGCAGCCCATACCATGACTGATCCTCCACCCATCTGCCTGCTGAACCGTTCGAGTCTTTCATGTCGTAAATCATGCCAAAAATGAGAAAATCCATCGGGACCATCGAGACAGAATCTCTTCTCATCTGAAAACACTACCTGTCGCCATTCGGAAGTCAAGGACATTCTTTCTTGGCACCAGTTGAGACGTGCTGTTTTGTGTGCAGGTGTTAGTTTTGGTCTTGAGATGGCCCTTCGCCTGACAACTGTTGGATTCAAATTTAAGCTTCTCCAAACTGTTGTATGACTAGCCTGTTGTCCAATCTCACGGGCAATCTGTCTTGTGGAGAGCTGCTCTTTCGTTGCAAGGGTATGAATGCGTCGGTCATCTCGGGCAGACAGTACTTTCTTTCGTCCTGTTCGCTTGGCTGTCCCATAGCAATCATCTTTTTTTAAGACATTATGTATAGCTGTCTTGGACCTTCCAATTATTCGGGAAATTTCTCTTTCACTCTTTCCAGAGCCATGCAAAGAGTGGATTTTACGCACTTCACGTTCTGACAACTCTGTGCCTCGTGGCATTATTGTATGGTAGAGAAAAAGTCTGTAATGGACTTACCTAAAGTTTAAACTCTTTATTTGATTTGTATTATGTACCCTAATACAGAATGGGACGTTCCTAATTTGCATTAGATATTATTTCTGTCACTGGTCTTATAGTTCTGTGACAGCTGTTTTCTTATTTTCTTATTTTGCTAAAAAATGTGAGTGTTGAAACAAACGTTTTCACTTGAAAATGTGTTTATTTTGTATTAACATTACAAGAAAAATACAATGATTACTTTAAATCAATAAACAATTTCTAAATAATTACATTGTTGTGAGATCTTATAATTTTGCAACAGAGTGTATTATAATATAGAATAAAAAAATTTGCAGTATGAAATTGACATTTAATTTTTTCAAAATCTGAACCCCCATCTTTATTATAATCTTATGGCAATTTTAATTACCGATAACTATAACTTCAATAATAAATGGCATAGATTACTCCTAAAAATATTACAAGACTGTAGTATTTTATAAATTTGATATAAATTATTTGTAAATTAAGTAATGAAACTTCTGGTAGTGTGTATTTTCACGTCAAATGCAAATTTCCAGCCACCATTTTGAAATGCTCTACATGTGGAGTTTGAAGAGCTCTCGCTTCTAAGGCGCACCTTGTTTTTTTAATCCCCTTTAACAGGAAAAAAAGTGCGCCTTAGAATCAAGTAAATACGGTATTTAAAATTGGCTGCTTGAAAGTCCCACATATGAAAATCTGTACAATTGGGAAATTACCAATACTTCAATGATGAATTTTAAAAATTTCATTGAAATTCAACCAAACTGCATCCAAAAGGATACAATGGCTCATTGAAATATACCGGTATTTGAGTTTGCATTAAATCAGAATAGAAACAAACCAACCACTGTGGATAAACAACATAATAAAAAAAAACACCTTGTCCACAAATATAGGATGATTTTAATATCACATATACATATTCTTTTTATAATCTTGAACAACCAAGGTGCGTATTATCAGAATGCATTATAACAAAGCCTTACTGCATATTACTTTTTAAAAACACAGTTTATCATTTACCCATGCCTAACAGGTTTAAAATATTCTTCAACATTGTCCAGGTCCCCTCCTTCATTAGTTTGTCCACCAATGGAGTTTTCCCGTGAACTTGTTGGGGATTCTTCCAGGACACTGTCGTCAAGTAAGTGCCTTGTGAAGTCCAGATATTGCATAGGAACATGAAGACTTGACGAACCACTTGTATTATTGGAACAAAATATGCTATAATAAAAATTTTTAGAAAATAATAGAAACAAAAATGTTAAAGGTTTATTATAAAAAGAGACAAATCTTATTTTTAAATATATATTTAATTCTAAAAAAAATTATTTATAAGAAATAGAAACTAGTTTCTGCAATAATTTCTTGTTTCAAATAAATTATCTCTGATAATTAAAATTCCACATAAGCAAAGATCCAGTGTTGTTGGTAGTCATTTTCCATCTAAGGGTGTGCACACTAAAAATTTGGACACACTTTGAGGCACCATAGAAATAAAAATACACAAGCCATTGTTTTAAAGCAATGGAAATTTAGCTACAAAAATGCGTCTCAGCCACAAAGTAATCACAAAGGCAGCTTTAAAACTCAGCCTTAGCACTTGCGACAACCAAGCCGACCAACAAAAACATTGTTTAAGATTTTGTGTAAATGGCATTGTAATTTCTCTTCTTATCACTTTGAAAAGATTGGAGAGGAAATGGCAAAACTATAATAGATCCAATCGAGTTGGAGTAGGCATGGTTAAGCATTGATATAGATGCACACGGAATTATGCTAAGAAATACAAACTTTTTTGATTTTTTTCAGAAGAAACAATTTTTTTTCTTTTCAGTTAGCGATTTGTTTCCCTCATCAGTGACAAAAAAGGATAATTGTAATGTACAGAAAAAAATTAAGTTGCCTTCATAGCTGATATTTTAAAATTTCAATCCACAACACACTGCAGTCTTAATTAGTTAAAGCTGTTTATTGCTCGCTAGCGAAATGTAGAATGGTTCATTGATATTATCATTATAAGTGTTTCAATTTTTCGTTTGCATTTTTCAGTAAGGATGAAACTGACTGGAATCCAACGAAATGGTTTAAAGTTTGTAGCCATCATTTTATCAATGGCTGTGTATCCAGAGACCTTATGGATGTGTCGACAGTTAGGTCATTGTGCACCCTGTCAACTAACTATTATCTGTACACAAATCAAGAATTCAACATGATTATTTTCTTTTACACATTCTGGGGGCAAACACAATCATCCATGCCCACAACGGGATTCGAACCCATGACCCGATGGATTCAAGAACTGGGCCTATGCCCCAGCTCTCTAGGCCACCGGGCCGGATGTCCAAATTTGATGGGTGCTCGACATAAGCAGTAAGAAAAAAACAGAAGAGAAATTATTGATCTCTGCCAGTTCTGTAATTCTTGACCTGGATGAAGATTTTTATGATACTGCCAGTGAGCTTGATATTGCAATAAGTGTGAGTTAGCCACTAGTGATTTGCAAAACTAGAGTGTTGGCTTCATGTTTGTTAGTTGTTTGAGTGGAAGTGAAATTGTAATACAAACAGAATTGTTTTTGATGATAAACAAAAGCTGTAGTGATGTTGGTTGTAATAGAGAGATAAACAAATGCAGAGACTCTTCAGAAGGTTTTCACCTTTAATAACAATTTGTTTGTTTTCCATATGATTTTCTATAATACACTGAAATCCATATCTGATATATATTATATATACAGTGCTCCCTATATATAACGGCAGATGCATAACTGCAAGTCCATATAACGAAGTATTTCTCCGGAAAATAAAAACTGCAGACTCATTCATGTGAACAGAGAGTACTGATAGCAGCTACATTTCCAAATGTAATTTTGCAATGTAGATGGCGGTCTTGCAGCTAGCAAGAGGCAAATAGATGTCACATGTTTATAGAATTTTTAACAAAATTCACACAATATTCAATTTTATTGTAATGCCGATTGAAATTTAGTGCAGAGGTTTTGGGGAAGAAAATTAAATTTTAAACTTTAAGCAAAGGAGTTGGGACACCCCTGTGAACACCTGGGGTGTGTCTCCTGGACTGGACTGGGCCCGCTCATCAAGGTGGATGGAAACCTCAATGCTGATGGCTACAGGACCATTCTAGATAACGGGGCACTTCCAGCGCTGTGTGAACACTTCGGTGACGGGCCGTTCTCTTCCACAAAGCAAGACCCATATCCGACTGGTTTGACGAGATGCGGGTTGAAGAAGTGGATTGGCCCGCCCAGAGTCCTGATCTCAACCCCATTGAATATCTTTGGGACAATTTGGAACGACGTGTGAGATCCAGGATGGTTCGCCCTACATCTGTCCAGGAACTGACCACGACACTCCTCGAGGAATGGAGGTCAATACCTGTGGATACATACCGTAAACTTGTGGACAGTATGCCATGTAGGGTGGAGGAAGTGATAGCAGCTCGGGGTGGTCCTACGCACTACTGATTGAAGTTTTTTGCGGCTTTAGGGTAGAGCAACAGGTGTCCCAACTCCTTTCATCATGTAGTGTATATTCTCTAAACTTATATTAGTGTAAACAGATGCTTACTTGGTTCCTAAACTACGTGATTTTCTATGCCCTGGAATAAATTTCGTATTAGATACAGATAAAGACGTAGCATGTGAACCTAAAGAACCATTTCCTTTAAGCCCACATGTCATAGAAAAATCAGAAAGATCTTCCTTCGACCGTGACCTTGTGGCTGTAGGAGAAGGTGGCTCGATTTTCAAAGACAACCTAAACACAGAAGGTTAAAATTAATCCAATTTTTTCCAAATTTATTAAATCTAAATTATCACATGTTCATTAACATATTTTGAAAACATTTTCTCCTTAATAACTGAAAATTGATTTAGAAATGTTCTGTAATATGAAAGACATACTACTATACATCAAGAACCAGTAAAAAAATGTTTTATTGTTTTCCCTTCAAGTTTCATAAATTTCCTCGTCGTAAAATAAAATTAAAATGACTGCTTATATTATTTAGTTTCTAAATATTCGTATAAAACAAGTGTATTAAAGTTCTTGGGAGAACACTGAAAGTTTCATGTAACCATAGAGTTTACCTTTAAGAAAGATAAGAAAGAATATTTTTGATCTGTTTGAATAATCATATGAGGGGTGATCAAAAAGTAAGTTTACTTCATACAATCAATACAACCAACTGATAGTACATACATTAGGTTATTTTTCGACATAGTCTCCATATCGGTTTAAGCACTTGTTGGTTCTTGGGATGAGTTTGAATATTCCCTCCTGGCAAAAATCCTATCCTTGCATGTTCAGCCACGTTGTCACCAAGTGTTTTACCTCCTCATCTGAAGCAAATCATCGGTCTCCTAGATGCTCTTTCAAGTGAGGAAAGAGGTGAAAGTTGCTTGGAGCGAGATCCGGGCTGTAGGGAGGGTGTTGATGATGTCCCAGCAAAACTGCTTCAACAGCGTGGTGGTCTTCTGTGACATGCTGATGAGACATTACAGTCTCTCCGTAAACCTCTACCACCTGTCGGTGAATTTCATAGAAATCGTCCACAGAAATCGAATAACTGAGCAGATTTCTTCACGAGACCAGTTTTCCAAACGAGTCGCCATTTGTGTTAACCTACAACTAGCGCTATAGTTGATGGGTAGCTGAAACTCTGCAGTTGGCGACCGCATGTATTAGAATTACTAATTTCTTTACAACAGACGAAACTCCAGGGATATTGGCCTTGTAACCTTAGTTTTGATCACTCTTCGTACTTAAAGAAAAATGCATGTACAAGTTTTAAGAGGAAAAAACAACAAGCAAACACTTATTTTAGAAGCATAATATTAAAAACATAATAACAAACATTATCTGCATTTTAGGGTCTATACTGCTGTGTGATGAATAACGAGAAAAAATCCGATAATAGCAATAAAGACGCTATTGCTATTATCGGATCTTTTCTCGTTATTAATAAACATTAGCTGATAGAATTATAGAAAATGCCTGGACCTCATTGGAATATTTTTAAACAAATAATGATAAAAGGACAACATTGCTTCTAAAGGACAGACAGTTCACGACTTATGTAAATTGTAATCCAAATTTTACTATAGTTGGATAACACTACGAGTTTTCTTTCCAGTTATCCAGTGTTTATTGCAAGGCCTCCAACTTCATCAAACGGACAGTAGAGAGAAATCTCCACTTCATAAAGTTATTTACTGATAACCAACCCACCTGTGTATATTGTGTTTTGTAATATTCTTGAAAATAACTATATCCATACAGAAAGCTTTATTTTTCAATAAAAAAAAAGAAACACAAAGCTTAAGCAAATCTCATAAATTCCATATTTTTCACACAGAAACAGAGACTGATGCCACCCCTTCTGTTAAGGGGAACTGCACAAATGAGTCACCTGTTTTATGTATGTATTTACATATATTTTATTTATTTTATTTTTTCTTTTTACTGCATAAATCTAAATTTACATATGTCGAACTTATTTAAGTCACAAACCGCCCGTAAGCATTTAAAATTAATGAAATACATTATTTGATCAAGTTAATAAAAAGGACAAAGCAATAAGACTGTGGGAGACAGAGCCAGCCAGAGTGCATTGCAAATGGTGCTACCTCACAAGGCCCCACAATACTGCCTGCATGATCCAACTTTTTTTTTTTTTTTAAATTACCATATATTCTTGACTATACGTCGCACCCCCAAAATTTTTTCCCTCTTAATTCAAACCAGATCATCATAACTGGCAATGCTAATTACATCGCTTAAAGATTACAACAAACAAAATAAATGCCATCTTGAAACAAGTTTAATTATACATATAAAGCTATTCAACCCCTTCAAAACTCTCATCCTCACTGAACAGGCCTGAGGGAGAATGGTCAGGGTTCATTAATTTATTCAAAATGGCGACATGCGAAGCAACCAGTGTTTAAATCTCCATCGAAATTAGTTTCCTCTATATTTTTCACTGATATTTACAAATATCCAAAGATAAATTATTTTTATAGTTTACAACTGTTAACAATAATAAATAGATATTAAATTAATAAAATTTAAGTGGAATATAATGACTTCTTGTTTGTTATTCAATCAAACATGGCAAAAGCTGGTAACGAAACAAACTATATCAACATTGATATGCAGTCCATCGACAGGTATTTTTAGCAAAGCTCGAGTAAAGGTCGCACCCGAATTTTTCCACTCTAAATTGGGTACAAAATTATGCGACCTATACTCGAGAATATACGGTATCAAAAGGCCCCACACGAGTACTTTGCACCAGACCCCACTTTTTCTCAGGCCAGCTCTGCCTGGAGGCTACATTTAACCATCTTTTCTTACTTGTAATTATCATCTTCTACAAACTTCTGTAATTCTTCTATATATCTTACAGAGCGTAAATAATTTTGAATATGAGGTAACACTGCTAAATCTATTAACAAAAAATATAGCTATAATATACATCATGGACTGATTCTTTTAGGAAAAAATAAATTCAAGATTAATATTTTTACCATATTTTGATTGTTGAAATTCAGCTATTATCCTGAGAATATTGTTCATTTTCAACTGTCGTTGTTGGGATTCTAAGCCTCCTGAGTGGGGATGAGCAACATCAATATATACTAAATCTGTGAGAAATAGGCCTGAAATTAAAAATATCTTATCAATGTCTCTGAAAAAGAAACCAAACAAAACATTATTCAAAAAAAGAGACAAACATTATGATACTCTTCATGGCAATTTAAAACTTCATATGTTGTCTTATACAATTAGATACAATTAAATAAACTATAGTGGTGGAAAAAAGTTTGGGACCACGTTGTATTTCTGGAAAAACATTTACTTGATACTGGTAATAATTTATACAGTAGAATATTTTAACATAAATGAATTATTTTAAACAAAAAAAACTGGCGTCTATCTAACAAAAAGTCAAGAAAAATTAAGAAAAATTAATAGAAAGACACATTTTGCCATTAGAACGTCAGGAAAAAAGTTTGAGACCAGGATGATTTTTCCTTTGAGAACAATTTTTATTTGGGTTTCCATTGCATTTAGTACTTTGTTTGACCTCCTCTATTAGAAATTACTTCGATAAGCCTGTTTGTCATTGATTTCACCAGTTCTTCAAGCTTTTCGAGAGTTATTTGGTCCCATGCTAACTGGATCCCTTGTTTCAGATCGGATACACTTTCATATTGTTTTCCTCCAGCATAAACCAGTCGAACCATGTCACCCCACAGATTTTCTATTGGGTTAAGATCTGGACTGCAGGCAGGCCAGTTTAAAACTGCAATGTTGTTGGATTTTAACCAGTCCAAAGTTGTTGCTGATTTGTGTATTGGTGCATTGTCCTGTTGAAATACGAACTGAAGATCATTTAACTGGTGCCTTTCCTTTAATTTCTTGCTTACTTTTTCATAGTTGAACATACATTTTGCAGACAATGCTCAGAAACATGTGGACTATTCTATTATATGAACAAATTCATAATTAATTAAATAATTTTCTAGAATCAAAGTGGTCTCAAACGTTTTGCCACCACTGTAGGTTAGATTATGAAACTATATACAAGCTAATGTATTCAGCAGATCTTTGAAACAAGAGATCACTATATTCTTTCTTCAGATTACAGCATTGAATTTCAAGAAACACTTATCAGCTTCAGTCACTAATCAATTTTTTATTAAAGATTTAAGTTTTTATTTTTTATCAAATATTTACATCTTAGTAAAAGTGTAGCTAAGTAGGCGAGGTTTACTTCAACCTAAATGAACTTAAATTACAATTTAACATAAAAACAGATCCACTGCCTGAATTTCTGAATTTCTAACCTTTTCCTTCCGTAGATCATGCCAATAATAGGCATTTCTATCGGGGCCATCAAGGTTAAACTTTTTTTCATCTGAAAACAAGACGTGGTTCCACTGATGGTCCCAAATCATCACATTTCGAGCCCACTGTAATCTTGCAGTTTCGTGAGCAAGTTTCAGTCGTTTGGCTAGTTTCATAGTCCGTGCATTAGGATGGTTCTTCAAACTTCTCCACACTGTTTGATGAGACACCTTTCCTAAGCTTGCTTGAATCTGTCTTACTGACAGTTCTTCTTTGGTGCCAAGATGAAAGATGCGCCGAGAATCACGTTCACTCAACACTGGTTTTCGAGATTTTCTTTTAATTTTGTTATAATAATTTTCTTTTTTTTTTTTTTAAGCACATTATGTATAGCTCTTTGTGAACATCCAATTACCTTAGCAATGACCCTCTGAGACTTTCTTTGCCCATGATATTAAAAAAAGTTTCTGTACTTCTTCTGACAATGTTTTACCACCTGACTTTTTAAAACTGGTAAAATACAGAACACATACTTCTGATGCATTCAGTAAGAAGTGAGCATCAAATCCGAAAGTTTCCATTTCATTGGTTAATTTATGCAAATTTTGGATGAGTCCATAGAAGTAGAACAGTACTAAAAATGAGAATATTTTTTTTCTGGAAAACAACTACGTGAATTGCCGCAAAAATTTGTATGGATATTACACAGTTTTATCTTTTATCGTACAAAATATTTCCTACATATATGTAAAAAGTAAAATGAAATGTTTTAAAAAAAAAAACTGATCCCATAGGAGTGTTACAGACTTTATATACACACTCAAAAACTTATTTTTCTTAATTGTAGAATTTTTTTAATTTTGGAGAATGATATTTAAATTCGGTAAACAGTTGGTTTTTAGCTGCAATAATTTACTCAAAACACTAAATGCTAATTTGAGACAGAAGAAAGCCTCACCCAAATAAGGAATACAAGGAAGCTTTGTAGTATTCAGATGATCTCGTAGTTTTTCCCAATTATTCGTATCGGAGAACATTTCAGCCAACTTATCGTAAGTTCCTTTATCTTTTTTGGATATTTGCTGAAAGAAAAGAGTCACTCTTTTAATAAAAATGATAATGAACTAAATCATTTAATTTTAAGACAATTTATTCTTATTGTTAATATTTATAAAAATATAATGAAAATTATTATCATAGAGATTCTGAGAACTAATTTAAGTGGAAAAAATGTAATTCATTTAAATGAGCAACTTGCACATACGTTAATGCCAGTTTTAAAAATGGGAAAATAAAGACGTGATTAATTATTTACTGTTTAATCAATTATTAATAATACATATTAAAAAAAAAAAAATCATTCCAGAAAAGTGAAAAACTTGTTAAACATTTCAAATAAAATTCATGTCCAAGAGTTGCTACTGTTTTCTTATTCTTAACAAGTGGCCAAACAATTTCATCACAAATTGCTCAACACTTGCATAATAAACCAGGTTGCACAGTAGACATTGATCTTTAAACCTTTAATAATTTTTTTTAAATTCCAAAAACTATCAAACGGCACATCTACATAGAATAACAAATATTCAATAAGAAAATCATAAATAGTTCAAATACATCAATCAGTTTTCTTAGATTTTTCTTTCTTTGTTCTATAATTACCTTTTTACCTCTTTCATTGCTTCTGAACTACTGTAAGAATATCATGATTAATCAAAAATGATTTTTATTTCTATTTTTGAACCCAGTTTTCATAGACCTTTCAAATAAACTGTTACTATTGATGTATTACTAAACTGACAATGATAATTTCAGAGTTTACAAAAACAAACAAAAAATGTTATGTAGAGTATAAGGTAATAATAATAGGAAACATGATGATTTTAAGTCTAACTTGTTATTTTAAATTACTTTTAAAAATTTCATGTAAAACCACAATGGAAAACAAATAGAAAGGTCTATTTTTAAACTCATCTCAAGATGTTACTTCTCTTTTAAATAATTAAAACAAAAACATGCCATTTAAAATTTTCTTTTTAACATTTTTATTTTGCAAATTGTTCCTGGTCTATTGACATGATCGCTTCTAGTGACAATTCCCATTGTTCCCACACGAAGCAGTGGGTCAAGTTATGCCTTCTCCTTTGTTTATCCAATTATGTCGCAAAATTGCCTATACAGTACAACACATTTCAAATTAACTGATTTTTCTTTACTGATACTGAGATTCTTATAACAAAGTATGAAGTAATTTTGAGGTTCTTATGACGGGGTTTCAATATAACCCAGTACAAAGGAATCACGTTATAGGAGGGTTGAGAGCATGTCATTTATAAACAAAGGTTTGATACAAATTCTCCAAATCATAATTTGCATCCCTTCATCTTAGAAAAGATTTTGTGATGAAAATTTCAAATAATTTCAAAAGCATAATACAAATAAGAATAAATGGACCATAATTTAAAAAGAGCAGTGGCTTTACTCTATATCACTGCCAACTAAACAGTACATTAGTATACTGAATACAGTGACTTTGCTTATCAACAAAATGCAATAATTATGCCTGGTTTCCACTAGACCAGCAATATGGCAAAGCAGCAACTGTTGATGCATGTGCACTTTTCCCAATGCCAGCTAGAAATGTCACGCCCTGTGCTATGGCCAAGAAATATTGCAGGTGGCAAAGTAGAGATCTTTGACTTTTGCCCATTGCCGCTTTCAGTGAGTTTAGCTTTAACCAATCACAGTTGACTACTGGAGCATGTGATCAAAAGCATGATGGCTGTTGATATCCGCTAGTAAAACTGTGTAAAAAGAATGCACTTTATTTTTTAAAAGTGAAGATAGAAATTGATATTGTCCTTTAACTTGTTACATAGTTAGGTAGCTATGTTTGGTTAAATTTTATTTGGATAATTCAAATGGAAATTAGCACGTTTTATAATGGAAACATGATCACGAACTCGTTTTGCTTCGACTGAAAATAGTGCCGATCAAAGTCAGCAATAGTCAAATTTAATGGTTTTTGATGACTTTTTATAACTCAGAAAAAATATGCACACTAAGAAAAAAAATATTTAGCTAGTGTTAATTCAGTATTTTGTTTTGTTATGTATACATACTTTCTCAACGAAATATAATTGCAGTTAAACTTCTTTAGAACGAACTCTGATAGAACAAAACATAGAAGCAATTCTGAATTCTCAACTGGGCCAACTGGTTTTTCAATGCCTCAGATATAACAAATCTCAAATACCATCTATTTGTGTGGACCTCTGAGGTTTGTTATAACAAAGTTTTACTGCAATAACTTAAAGCGGCGCCGCCATCACTTCCGTTGCTGCTTCTCTCACATCACTTTAACATCTAGGTAGGTGACAGACCGCAAGAGGGAGGAGAACAGTGCTGCTTTACTAATTTGTAGTGTTGCCGGTCCAGGGGAAACGGACATTAGAAATATTCACTTTTCACAATTACTTTAATATCTAAGATTTTTTTTTCCAATTCTGCAAATAAAACAGTATTTTAAATTTAAAAGAAAATATGTACAATAGGGTTCCTTCAGAATTTATGTGACCAGTTTACCCAACTTTTCCTCACCATTTCCAAAACTTCCCTGAACTTTTCAAGGTATGTTTTTACGTCATGTTGTATAATGCATTTCCACTATATTTATTTATACAATATAAATCAGGAACTAGCTGATATATGAATAACAAAATCAAAAATCTATCCAATACAAAAATTACTTCAATAATTTATTGGACACAATTGAACATCAAAACAAAATAATACACCATTTTACTGACTGTGTATTACTTTTGTTTTATGTCAATTGTGTCCAATAAATATTTTTATTATTATTCAATACAAATCAAGGAGCAAGTTAACAATTCAGGTAATAAATAAATATTTGAAGGTAATTCATCAATAATTAACATTAGGACTAGGTATCAAACTATCCATAACATGATCATCAAGTCTATTGAATTGTTTTTTTTTAAAGAAAAATACTCTTATCGTTTTTGGTTCTTTAACTCTGTATCTAACCTTGTTTTTCTTCACTTTCTAGCTTTAATTTTTTCTTCTCCTACAATTCTTTCACCTGTTCATCTAGTTTCCTCTTTACAGCCAGTTTTCTTTCTTCTTCAACTCCCAAGTATTTTTCATATTTCTTTCTTGCTTCTCTCATATAGTCTAACATTTTTTTTTGTAATTTGCACATTTTCAATGTCTTCTGCAATTGAACTTTATCATAAATCTGTTTTTGTGCAATCAGTGTTTTCTTGCTTGTTTTCAGCAAGCAATGATTTGTTCACTGAAAATCCACTTTCAACAGTGGCATTCCCATGAGATAATATAAGGCAAATCTGAAGAACTTTCCAGAAGCAACCATATTCTTTATTTTCTATAAGAATTAATAGTTATTAATAAAAATACAAAATGAAAAAAGATAAAATAAACAAAAATAATTAATCAAAAATCAAAATAAAAAGCTGACGTTTCGGATAGAGACTATCCTTTATCAAAGCAAAAAGGATAATTCTCTAAAAGCAAATAGAATATTAGAGAATTATCCTGAAGTTATGAAAGTTGTACTAACGGACGGGTTTATATATAGTTTGCATAGGGAATAGTAATACGGTATTGGCTGGAAAACAAGAAGAGAACAAATGA
>JAHWFO010016569.1:17911-32576 GCA_023313115.1 Rhysida immarginata
GTCCTGTCCTATCCCAACAGTTCTTCTAATTAATCTCATTTGTTCTCTTCTTGTTTTCCAGCCAATACTGTATTACTATTCCCTATGCAAACTATATATAAACCCATCCGTTAGTACAACTTTCATAACTTCAGGATAATTCTCTAATATTCTATTTGCTTTTAGAGAATTATCCTTTTTGCTTTGATAAAGGATAGTCTCTATCCGAAACGTCAGCTTTTTATTTTGATTTTTGATTAATTATTTTTGTTTATTTTATCTTTTTTCATTTTGTATTTTTATTAATAACTATTAATTATTGTATTCCAGGGTTCTTCTGTCTCGTCGTTCTCTAAATATATATATCCGTTCATTATTTTCTATAAGAAAAATTCTATATAGTGTACAGGGTCAAGACCTACTTTAGGTACGTGTTCCTCTGTACGATTATCACGAAGATCGTTCAGCATTATTTCTTAGTATTTCCTATGGAGCTGTTTTGCTCCGAGCAACTGCCGCTAGAGTCGTCAACGATGATCGTATGTCTTGAATAGTCATTCAGGAGAAGGGTGAATATAATCATTAGTCGCTAATGTTCTTTGTCATGAGAAGACTATGTGCATCATGGTTCCTTCATTTTCTGAAGCGGATGATGAAATTCTTCTCGAAGAAGTGGCGAATCACTGTCACATGCGTCCTACATGGATCAAAGGGTCAATATATGGGCTGTGATTGCCAATGAAGTTGGAAAACCAAATTGTCCTTTAGTTATTTAAATACTTGTATTTTCTTTTAAAAATTACTTATATAATTTTTAATGTAAATTTTTTGACGAAAGTGCACCACAAAATGAACAAAATTTTACTATATTCAATAACTATATTATGCAACATTGTGTAATTCGTGCACAAAGTAGTAAAAAAAAAGTCAACTTTTAGAAGTTTGACATTTTAATCATAATTCAGATCAATGAATTAAACGATATACATATGAGCTCAAACATATGGTATTTTTTGGCTCTTTTCATTCCATACGTCGTCTTCCATCTCCTCAATCAAATGGCATTTAATTAATAATCTTTTACGTCTACTCAACTTTACACTCATTCTGTTAAACACAATCTTCCTCTAGAACGATATGACTGCGAATGAAAACACGCGACTAGTGAGAGAAAAAAAAAACGCAGACGCACCTAGCAAAATGGTAACCAACGATTATCATTCAACATTTAATCATTGCACGATCATCGCGATAGTTGCACCGAGGAACACGTAGCTTTTATCACTAGTTGGATCAAAATTCTTTAAATTTCTCTTGAATAAATTACAGAGTTTTGAAAATTCTTTCTTCGTATTGGCCGCGTTCATAAACTGAGCAAAGTCAAAAAAGCGCACTACACGAATACTCACACACCTCTTGGGGAACGCTGTTGTAGTTTACGAACGATTTACAATTACGAATCTCTACTATTTGCGAAGTGATTGCCTTCATTTACTCTTGTTCATTAGAGAAAGATGAACAGGAATTCCTAAGATGACATAAAAGGAAACGAATTCGAAAACTGGCAGCAATTAAATATCAAAAAAATGACGAAAGAAAACACAAAAAAATATGCAAATTTATTAAAGTTATAAAGTTCTCTTTTGAGCCGCCATATTGTTTTCGTCCACTTCTCTGAGCGAGCGAACTGAGCCAAGATACACTACACTCATTAAACTTGGGAGCACTCTAGAAGAGTGAGATTTTACGAACGCCAGGATCTTGGTGAGCGGGGAATTTACGAACGCATTTGGAGTGAGTGCTCAATTTACGAACACAGCCATTTTCAGCCAGATTATCACTTATTTTCTTTGAGCCATGTAGAGTCGCCAAGACTAAAGAAAATCTTGTTTGAGTAAACTGAGAAGTTTTTAAAATAGGCTGGGATTCAAAGCAGACAGACCTTTTACAGTCTTTTGTTTTAAGGGACTTTGAGAGTGGATCTTGAGCCATTTTTTCAAAAGTTTTTACTAGCCTTGTTTTAGGCAGCTTAGCTTCATTAATGAATTTTACAACATGGTCCAAAATCTGCAGAGCTCTTTGAAAAAAGTTGACATTTTCTAAGTGAGCTCTGTAAATATTCCTCTAAGTGCTGATGAGTCATTAAATAAGTAGTAAATATGCCGTAATAGCACACAGAGACCCTATCCAACAGATTTTATAACTCTTTTAAAGGCTCCATGGACTACATGCAATCCACATGTACCCAAACTTAAAGTACTAGCATCATGGATTTAATATAATCCTGAAGATAGGTCAAAAATTTCAGGTTCATATTGGGTGTCTCCATGGAGACTTGCAGAACTTAGATAATGACAAAGTAGAAATTCCTTTTAAAGAATGCTTCAATAACCGTGTAGACGAATTTAGTTTGTAGAATATACTGGTCAAATATCTAATGGTGTCTTTTTGATTTTCTTTGTTCCAAAACTTCACTACTACATCCATTTATCCTCTTTGAACAACCTTATTCAAGGCTTCATCAAAACAGATCACATAATATTCTTAAGACTTTAATCAGTCCAACAAGTCATTCTGAAAGAACGGTGCTAAACCATGTATAATAAAATATGCAGCTTTGTCTCCTCCAAGCACAAAGGCATTGACAATTTAACTGTCTGGGAACATCATCTTAAAAATAGTATTCAAATTGTTGCATGAATTAAAGGACATTTTTTTTACAAACAATTTGCAAGCACCAATAATTTCACTTTTAGTTAAATCTCCTTTAAAAGAAAAGAGAGCAGGTTTATTTGAGGAATAGCAATAGATTAGTATGTTTGTTCAGACCCTGCTATCTTTGAAGTAGGCAAACTATGCAAACAGCAAGGAGAACTACTAGTTGAATTTTTAGTTAAACTTGCGGTTTCAGTTGTTGAGAAGATTTTCTTGTCAGGTTCTGCTGTTTTTTTTGAAAACACGTTGAAACAGAATGCTGATTCAACATGGACTCTACGTGTCTTTTATGAAATGGTCTCTTTCTATGGGAAAAATAAACCTTGTTTTCCCATGTTGCTTAAGTTCAAAACTTTTACAGAATTTGCAAAAAGCTTGAAATTTATTTTTCCCACAGCACATACCCATAAAAGGGTGTAGAAACAAGCACTCCCATTTTGCAGTAGCAAGGTTGTGTGTGCTCTTTGATCTTTGTAGAATATGGGAAGCAGTTAGAATCCCCCCCCCCCCCCCCACATACACTCACACATGCTACACAAGAGGGGCAGGGGGGCAATACACAAAACTGCAATCAGTGATTCTCCAGATGACCGATCGATATCGAAAGAGTTTTCTCCTCTTTCTTATGATATGCCTGGGCTAAATGTCACAAAAATAAACATTCACGAATATGCAGTTGATTTTAAATCGGACATCCTGAAGATAATGATCTGTATACTGAACTGCAAGCTGAAGGAAAGAAAGTCTCCATCAGTTTTTGCATCCTCAGTGGGTCGACGACAAACAAATTTCCCTGACTTTTTTTGCAAGTTCCCTGACTATCCCTGGCCTCCCCTGACCATAGGAACATTGTACAGGGTGTTTCTAAATTATCTCCCGTATTATACATGTTTATTACTCAAAAACTATTACAGATTTTAACGTGATTTTTTTTTTATTCACAAAGAAAAACTCAAGAAGTTTCTTAGCATGCCTTAATAAATTTCAATGTGCCCCCCATTTATGGCGTGAAGGACGTCAAAGTGAAACTATTTCCTCCCATGTTCGGACTAGCATTTCAGGGGTGATTTCAGCGATTGTTTCAATTATTCTGTTCCAGAGAGTTTCAATGTCATCAATGTTGGTCTTGGACGCACTGTCTTTCACATATCTCCAGAAGAAAAAATCCAGACGGTACGTACCGGGTGAGCGAGGGGGCCAAGGGATAGGCCCATCCCTTCCAATCCATAGTCCTGGAAAGTTCGTATCAAGGCACTGCCGAACTTGCAGGCCCCAGTGAGGAGGTGCTCCATCTTGTTGGTAGACTAAGTTGGGCTGCAGTTCTTCCACCTGTGGAATCGGGTAGTTCTCCAGCATATCTAAGTAGGTTCCAGCGGTAATGGTGTCTTCAGCGTAAAAGAAAGGTCCGATTACTTGATCACGCATTAAACCGCACCAAACATTAACCTTTGGGCTTTCGCGTATATGCTCCCTTAGAACGTGGGGGTTTTGTGAGCCCCAAATGCGGCAGTTGTGTCGGTTTACTGCTCCGGAAGTATGGAATGTTGCCTTATCAGAAAAAATGTTCAAGGAAAGTGGGATCATTGTCGATTTTTTGGAGCATATCCTCAGCAAACTTCTTGGGCTTCGGTCGGTCATCTAGCTTCAGTTCATCTGGATTTTGTAGGGTGTAAGACGAAGGTGGTGCTTCACTTTTTTATGTACGGATGTCATTGGCATATCTAGTTGACAAGCCGCTTGGCGAAGTGATTTACGGGGACTACGATCGAATGCCTCCCTGACCTTTTCTAGTCTCTGTGGTGTCGCTGAAGGTCTACCAGCACCCTTTTTGTGTAACAGGCTGCCTGTGTTTAAAAATTTTTCATGCCATAGCTTAAAGGGCAACTGACATCAAAATTTTCGATTCTATAAGATTAAGTGAATAATTAAATAAAACTGCATAATTGCAAAATGTATAATTTAATTTCGAGAACTTTTATTATTTATTTAATAAAATGAACAAATATTCGTGATATACTGAAGGCCATGACAAACATCTTGAACTATAGGGGGGATTGACGTCATATGAGCGAAAGGAGTCTCCAGTCTTGCAGTCATTACCGCTAAAGCCTCATTCATTCAACCGAGGTCAATCTGAGTTCAACATGAAAAAAGTTCTCGAGAAAAATGTTTCAGCCATGCAGTCTCCATGATCCCTTTCTTGTCAACTAAAGTTTCCCAAAACAGAGTAACATGGAATTCTGTGGGAGCACGCACAATGTCAACAGCAAATATAAAGATTCAACCAGACCCATTTTCAAGGCAACTCAATTGTTGAATCAATAGGATATAGAAGGGGGGGGGGGGGGGCACACTGATGATGATTCCGTTGCTCTGAACTAAAATTATAAAAAATTATCACAAGTTAACTTCCTACAAGTACTGCAGTTTTATTTTTTCTGGGAATTTTTTCAGACTAATTTTGCTGTAAACATCTTTTATTAAAATCTCTCATAAAAATGTCAATTTACATAGAGCTGTTTATTAGTGAAATCGAAAAACGACCTGCTCTTTATTGATTTTAAGTTAAAAGAATACTCAGATAAAAATCTTAGACAAATTATGAACAGAAATATGCAAACAGTTTATTCAGGAATTGGAATAAGATAGGCTATATAGAATTTTTTTATGTTTTATATTTTTTAACTACAGAAAATTTGTTTCATGTATCCTTTTTTTTTTTTTTTCCTGATACTTTTTGCCCTAAAGGAAAAAGTATCAGGGTTCTCCCCAGGCCCTTTTTAACGGGCACGCTGCTCGGCTAATTTTGGCATCCGCCCGGCTGAATACACGAATAACACTGCATAACATTTTATTTGTTTTTGTTTTTAATTTTTGTCCTCCCGGTTATTTTAGCTTACCACCCACCTGATAAAATTTTCTGGGGAGAACACTGAGTATAGTAGTCTCATTGAGGTTGTACAGTGTGTCCAGAAAAAATAGACTCACCCCTAAACAATAGTCTATCCAATAAACAGAACGAAATCATTTGGGTTTCACAAAATAAAATTAATGTTTACAATGTATAGGAATATTTTTCACATTTATTTCTTTATATTTATATGAAATTTACATGAGGAAACAAAAACAACAAATTTTGTGTCCATTAATTATAGACTCAGGTCAAGAAACGATGCGTTTTAATAATTGATGTGGCCACCTTTATTAACAAGAACTTGATAAATGCGATTGGGCATTGAAGAAAGTAGTTTCCTCAAATATTGGTCCCCAATTTCTTCCCAACCCCAGATAATTGCATCTTTCAGTTCTTGAATTGTGGCATAAGATTTTCCGTGCTCATAAACCTTTCTGGTCAGAACTCCCCACACATTTTCGATGGGATTTAGGTCAGGGGAGAGTGTTAAGACAACTCCATTACCGGAAAACCACGTTTTAGTTGTTTTGGCAGAGTGTATAGGAGCATTGTCTTGTTGAAACTGCCATGGAGATCCTGTTATGCCTTCTGCATACGGAAGAAGTGTGTCTGACAACATTTTTTGGTAACCAATAGCATTCATTCTGCCATTAACGAACACCACTGGTGTCTTTCCACTCCAACTGAATGCAGCCCAGATCATTACACTACCTCCACCACACTGCCTTTTCGAGAATATTTCCTCTTCCTTCCAAAGATCAGACCAATAGTACTGCACCCATCTGGGCCGTCCAAGTTGAATTTTATCTCGTCACTGAATATTATTCGTCTCCATTCAGATACCCAGCTCATCCGTTCCTTTGCCCAATCCAGTCTCTTCTTCTTGTGAGCATCAGTTAATCTTGGTGCACCCTTTTGCTTCTTGTGCTTCAAGTGCTTGATAGATTTCACAACATTTCCGATAATTGATTTCGATACCTGAATTGTTGGATTCTTTGCTAGTTTCCTGTAGGATGTTTTATTCTCTGAGATTTCTTTGATAATCTGCCGTTTTTGACGTGGTGTCAGTTTTTTTGGACGTCCTGAGCTCTTTTTGGTCCCATATTTTTTCCCCTGAGCGATGTAGTGTTGCACAACTGTTTGAGAACGCTTTATTTGACTTGCAATCTCTCTCGTAGATAATCCCTGCTTATGCAAAGCATCAATTTGTCCCTTTTCAAAGTCTGTTAATGATGCACACCTTCCCATTGTAATTGTCACTATTTAACCATGCAATTTGTAGATTTTTAGTCACAAATAACTCTAACAGTAATGATTTACTACTTGTCTCGTTCAAATTGGCAAGTTTCACATACAGAATTCACAATGGCGCACTGTGAGTTTATAATTAATGGACACGTGATGACAAAACTTTTGGAAAATATATTTGGAATAAACGGTTTTACATACAGTATTCTTAGACAATTGTTAAAAATAATTATTAACATATTTAGAACGCATTTCTAAATCATAATAAACTTATTTCTGCTTCTGTTTACAAATTATGCAAATTTCAGGGTTGAGTCTATTTTTTCTGGACACACTGTATATATCAGTCCGTTAGGAGGGGGGGAGGGGACGCAGCCCCTCAGTCTTTAAAAAATAAATTCACTTTCCTTGGTCGCGTGATCAGTCATCGCACGATGTGCATAAGTGAACATTAACCAATATTTATAATTAGATATATTTATGAGCACCGGTTCATCCCGATCCAAAGAGAAATTGACACGGGTGTGAGAAACAAACGGGTGGAGAGTGAAATCATTACAACCAAGTAAATACATAAGAGAATGTTATAAACACATTATTAATATAAAAACTGACGAGTCTAATTTAATCAGTCAATAATAAGGCATGTTAACAAACCAATCGACAACTGATTAAATATGAATTGATTTAACGATATATATGTGTCTCTTATATATAATTGTCACACATTGGGAAAGATAAAAAATATAAACAAAAGTAAAAAATGAGACACAAGATGAGAGGCCACAGTTCATGTATAAATTGCTCACTTTTTAAATCTTGTAACTTTTACTTGAACATTTGAAACCGACACATATATTAATCAAATAATGAAAAATAAACTAAAATATGAGTTTGTTGTAAATTTGAACCCGGATAACGCTAGTGCAACAAGGAACATTTCAACGTAAGTGGATCTCATTTTTTTATTTGGATTTTCCAAAATTAAGGATAGAAAATGATCGAAAAAGAAAAATGATGACGAGTTATTCTATGTTAGATAGCCAAGACGATTCTCCAGTGTGATGTCACGCCTAGCGGTGAATTGAGGCGAAGCTCAAAACGAAATGAGTTTTGAAAACTGATGTTTGAAAAATTATATTTAAAAAAACTACTAAAGTTATAAAAATTTTACAAGTCGAATTAGAGTTAATTGACGGTCCTTTATGTTATAAAATAATAAAATTGATAGGTGATTTTTGGTGTCAGTTGCCCTCTAATTGACTTATGATTTGGAGGATCCTTTTTAAACTTTGATTTGAACATTCTCTGAACTGTAATAATTGACTTAAATTCCGCAAGCCATAACACGTATTGAGCTTTTTCTTGAACACTCGCCATTGTTTACTGCGTCTCACAGAAAATGGAACAATGTGCCAACGATGGTACCACGCACCAAGCACGCGTTTCATTATCAACTCACGAGAGGCTAAGAAACTTTTTGAGTTTTTTCTTTGTATATAAAAAAAAATCACGTTAAAATCTGTAATACTTTTTGAGTAATAAACATGTATAATACGGGAGATAATTTAGAAACGCCCTGTATAATCTTAGATATTCATTTTGCAAAAACAAAGAAATGCAATTTATTGATCAGCTTCTGTCAGTCTTCCCCCTTTGCTAAATTACCATTGCATTGATTTGACCAAGAACATTTTTTATAATGCAAAATAAATAACTTAAAAGCTGAATTGTTAAAAAGCTTGAAATTTTTAAAATTTATTTTACTTATGGCAAATAATTAAAATTTTTTTATCTTTACCATCCATGTTTTCTTTAAACGAAAAATGGATGCACTTTGTAAGCCTGAAAGAATGGCAAATTCTGCATGCAGGGCATTAAGATCATGTAATTTCTGAAACACAAAATAAAGACATGTAAGTCATAGAGCAAAGATAATGTACGAGGTAAATGAAAAAGTGATGAATGAGGGGAGTATAACTTACTTTACAAATTTTAATAAAATGAGTTAATATTTCAACTCTGTGCTTCAATGAATGAGCTGAAAGAATTTCTTGTACTGTCCAGAAACTCACCTACATAAACAATTAATAGAAAACAGAAGTGTAGTTTAAATCAGTATTTTTAATCAACAGATTCTAATTCAAGACCTTTTATCCATTATCTTCTGAAAGTTATTCATTCAGAGAATAAATATATTTAAAGCTATACTGAATTCTCCAATGAAAGCTCCAAGTCATTCAATAAAGGGAGATTCAGAAGTCTGTACTCAATTTCAAAACGCTTCACAAGTCTTACCATCTTACGGTATGTCAAGCTTCAAAGTCATAGCATCAAGCTTCGAAATGGTGATTTACAGGTGTTCAATACAACTCCCTCCATCTGCGAAGGAAACTGCTGAACACACTACAATTTCTGCAGAAGTACAAGGCCAACTTGTATGTTTCTGCTTACACGAACTATGCATTTTTTGGAACATTTGATGCCATTTTCTAATGCTCTTAGCAGTAGGGGCTTACGTTCCTGACAGTTATTACAGACTCAAACTTACTGAAGCAGGGGACATAAAATGCTTTGTTGCAGTGTTGCCATATCGAAAACAATTGAGACCAGGGAGATCTCTACCGGAAACATCAAACTTGATCGATGGCAAGTGGGTCATTCAACTGCCACCAACAGTTGCATAGTTGCCTAAATGCCTTCAAATCTCTATGGACTTTTGAATTCCCTTGTATTTATTTTTGTTGCCTATTTTCATGTTAATTTTTTTATACTGAAACAATAAATGAAAATAACAGAATATATCTTAATTTTGAAAGCAAAGCTTATTTGATTATCATTTTTTGTGGCTTATTTTAATTAAAACATTTAAAAACTCTATGTATAAAATAGAGCTTAGACAAGCTGACATAAATTTTGCATTTGCGTGATCCAGTTTTCAGATGACTCAAATGCCAAATGTTCTGGATAAAAGATCCCGTCTATGTATTAATACCAATTTCCATTTTATTTTACTTGATTAAATCGGCGAGTAAATGCTACTATGTTTGGTGTAAGACTGAGCTTATCTTTGGTATTCCATGCACAACTTAAAAATTCTTCTGGCCTTATAGCTTGAAAAATAGGAAGATCAATCAGGGCAAGTTGGCTCTACAAAATTACAGAGTTAAATCAAATAAATCCATTACAATTCAGGAAGTTGATCAGCAATTTTTTTTTAATTTCATATTACTCACAGCATAGTCTTCTGGAGGCACCCTTAAAACATCAAAAACATGAGGATCATAAGTTTTGCTGCTACTACGAGGAAGAGTATTATTATATCCACTGGATGGCCATCTTGTATCTAATGTATCATCTGAATGCTGTAAAAGGTAAATTTCAAAATATCATTTAATTCTCTGGGATTACTAATAATTCATATAAATTAAAACATGTTTTAAAGTAGAGGGATCACTGTGTTAATAAAATATTTGGATAAATTTAAAGTTTTATGTTTACATACAAGCACTGGCGTAACTATAGAAGAGTGGAGGCCCTGGTAGAAACTTTGTTCGGTTTATATTATATGGGTGCCCCCTTTAATATAATATATACAACTGGTGTGGGCCCCTGGACATTTTCCAGTCTAGCCACCCTATAGTTATGCCCCTGCTTACAAGGTGTTAAAATTCTAGATGGTAGAGTACTGAGATGGGAACCAATGGGCAGAAATGCATATTTCAGGCACCATGAGATCTTGAACGAGTAATGCGTGAGGAAATGTTGTAAGCTACTTTTGTTTTTAGAGCAAACAACTTTTTTATTCATAAACTTACACATCATAGCAACAACTTATAGCTCAGAGCGAGTGTTCAGTGGCACCACCAGTCTCAATACATGCATTACAATGTCACATGAAATTTTGTTGCACTCTTTCAAAAATCCCTAGTGTTTGTTATATAAGAAGATAAGCAGCTAGGACCCTGGCAAACAGTACTGCAACATATTCTATACAAGCAGGGCCGGATTTAGATGAAAAGAGGCCCCTAGGCTATTCTACTTAGGAGGCCCTTTCACCTCCCATTTTTAATGCTAACAATTTGAATGTAGGCCCCTTTTGATCTTGAGGCCCTAGGCTGAAGCCTAGTTAGCCTATAGGAAAATCCGGCCCTGTATACAAGAATGACTAGATGTGCCCCCAGAGGAATGAGATACAGCGATCGTACTGGCAATCTCCCCTTCCAATCCAATGATTAGGGAATCTGTTGTCCACGTGCTTATGGACAACAACATCAAAGAGAGCAGGTGCACAGTCATATTACATCCATATTCTTTCACAGACAAAATTTCACGGTGCCTGAAATGTGCATTTCCGACCATTGGCTCCATATTTCTAAATACTCTCAATTTACAGTCCTGTACCATCTGTAGAATTTTGACCATAAAGATTTGAGACACCATGTATAGAGGCTATTAGAATATACTAAAATATTCAAAGATGGCTACTAAAATGTACTTTGTGGTAGCCATTTGACAGTGGAATGGTAGAACCACAAAAGCTGCACACCTTTCTATAAAGAAAAGCAGAGGTTCCAGGGTATTTTGATGAGAAAATTCTCAGTGAGTGGACCGGCTTACTGGTAATAGCAGTTTACAGAGAAAATACATGATCTTTTAATGACGTGGTTTATTACCGACCACATTAAACTTCATCCTACAATCTTTACAATACTTCAAACTGTTTCCAGTGTTGCTGTGCATAAACGCAATCACTGTTGTTCTATAACGGACTTTAATCCAAAACCAGCAGAACGTACCAAGCACTCTCCATCAATACCAGATTCAATCAGTACGGGGCACAATCTGACCTTTTTTCACGGTACTCCTCCACATTATGCTTACATTAAGTAAGTTGTTGTTGTTGTTGTTTCAGTGCTCCCGCTAGCCTATTTAAGGAGGGCGCTGCGCCCTGCCGTGAGAGTATTGCGCCGTCACGAGAGTAGTGCACTCGTTCCCAAAAACAGTGCTTTTCCGCGAAAATAGTGCTTATCAATTTGCTCTTGCTCTTCCATGTATCCTTCCGCCTGATTTTATAAAACAAAGCACACAATTAGGCTTAGCCCTGCCCCCCCCCCCCCTTCTCCATGAGATGCCTCGACACTGTACGAGATGCCCCTGCCCTCTTGCTGCAGTTGACACCCTGCCTTCTGTCAATTTTAGTGGGAGCACTGTGTTGAGTGCAATTAAATCGAGTTTGACTTCTGGTGACTGTGTGGACAAATGTTCTCCATTCAGTTTTCTCAGAGAAGAGTGTAATGCAGTGGTTTCCCCTTGCCTTCGGCATTTTTTTTTAACGTGCCAATGGCTTTACGTGTCCTCCGAAGCACAGGGGGGAGGGGGGGGGTAAAGATTGTATGTCACTAATGGTCACCCATCCAGTGACTAGCTGTGCCAGGTGTTGCTTAACTTCACAGAGCTGGCTTGCCTGAGTATATGTAATATTTTTTGAATTATGATAGTGTAGTTGAACCCAGTATCGTGACATTTTAATAGAACTTGAAGTTCACAGTTTCTGTTAAAAAGCACAGGACCTGACTGGATCAATTCACTTTATATCCGCCAGTCGCTATATACGTACATAAGCCTCACTGAAAATGGGCTATGGGCTATATGGGAGTTTACTTGAGGTAACACTACTTTGTAATACTGTATTAATTTCGGCTATCGAATTTGAAATCTTGTAGCCAATTGTCTATCATTACAAAACTTTTGTCGAACCCTGAATAATTATTAATATGAATTTTCTATAGACCTTATTTTTAATATAAAATCAATGCCACCTTTCTGTTAAGCTTGTACCAACTTTTCTATATTTAGCTCAATTGTTCTCCTATTTTGACATACTGGTAATATGAATGCACTTGTCCACCTATCCTCACCGTAACTGTGATTGGTCGGCCTTCTCACCCTGCATATGAATACATTGTTACTTGGTTTTCTGGACAATCCACAACATAAGACTGCTAAAAGCGCCTACTAAAATAAACTCTCAACGTTTTATGATGAACAGGATTAAAAATAATAATTTTGGATATTTAAAAGAGCCCCTAAAAAATTTCCCCATGATGCACCAGCAAAATCGTCAGATGCAAAATAATTTGATGTTTTACTGCTTAACAATTATGTTTGGTTGATGATTAAGGTTACGACCCGTAACATTGATTAAACACCGATGTTAGTTTTTCTGACATCGCTTATCAAAATTTCTACCGTTTATTAAGTCAAAGAAATTATCACTGTAAATTGCTTGACTTTTAAAAGCAAATTATCCGTATCTGTAAAGAGTTTTATAGTGTGAAATTCACATTTTCGTCCGACCACATGGTGATGCAGGGTTGTAATTGGCCGTACGCCAAAGTTGGCAATGGCTTCTGGGATAGCAATGGCAGTGGAAGTTCTTAAAGTTAATTTCTGCGCAATTTCTTACGTTAATAAACAATTTTGAACTGTAGTATTAAAAATATTCGTTTAAATATAGAGGATGTGATCATTTTCACATGTTTATTAAGGAAAATTTCTGATCTTGTGCTTAGGCTTAAAACGGACAGGTTTTTAACTGGCCGGTATTCTATCAGGAGGAGGGGGGGGGGGGCCCACCAAATTTTTTTCCAAATCTGAGATTACGATTATAAGACGACCCCTGTCTTTTGATACATTATTTTCATAAAAAAAACAAAAACTCATCTTATATTTAAGGCAATACGATAACTGTTCGAAATGCACGTACCCGGAAACTGGTCGGGAGTCAACATTTTAAACTAATCATCACTGAGAATAACTAATATAGATTAAAATTAATTATTAAGTAGCAGAAGAATGGACCTACTTATTGGTTTCACAATGTCCATCTGTCCGTCCCCTTCAATAATTTCCGCATTTTTGAGGTAGAAGGTAGAAATTAGGAATGTAGTTTACTATGGGAATGTGCACCTTCACTATTTAGTTTGGTTTTGATTAGCTCACTGGGGTTGGAGTTTCGGGGGTGGAAATTAGAGGGGACCAAAAGGTCTACACGTATTTATGCATATAAAGGAATGAAATTCGGTATGCAGATTCCTCTAAGCAAGATCTACATTACTATGAAGTTTGGGCCAAATTTTCTCAATAGCTCAAGTTAAGGGGTGGCAGTTACTTGGTCTTCAGGACTATGGCAATATATGGCATGTGATATATCATTCAATCAGGAAATGATGAGAAATGAAAGGAGAGAGCTCTTTTACACTTTCTAAATACTACGTTCAAGAAAATCAATTTTTCGATTTAAAAAATTGGGGAGGGGAGGGGGATAAAAAGTGAGTTTTTCGCCACTTTCCTATACCTTCCTCGGGAGGATTAATTTCTACTTTTTATACTTACATCTTTCACTGACAGGGCAGCAAAACTGTCAGTGCTTAGGTCTCTCTGCATCTCAAAATACCTCATACTGGCCATTCTTTGTAATAATCATGGCTTGCAATTTTTTCACTCGTGAATTCATAATAATCTAAATATAAAAATAAAATAAAATTAAAAAAACACAACATCTGAATTAAAATTATACTTCAAATTTTATTTATCTTTTTTTAAAACTTTTCTTTATGTTAATGAACTAGATTCTTCACTAACTTTCAGAGATTGGTCATTTCAGTATTTTTTTTCTATTTGGTGTATTACAAGCATTAAAGCCAGCTTTAGAAACGGTAAAGAATCAGTTTGTGAAAAACTTTTTTGTTCATAGAGAAAAAAATTATTTTAGTTATATATTCTTCAAAAAAAATACTGAAATGA
>JAHWFO010016569.1:32976-44677 GCA_023313115.1 Rhysida immarginata
TTTTTTTGCACTGAGTGTGCGCACTAGCCGTTCGAAGTAGCTCTCGTGCGGCCCGTGAGAGGTGTTCGAAGATTTCCGTGCGCTTTGTGTAGTCCGTGCGCGAACTAAGCACACGAAGGTAGAAGCAGGGTCGTTTCATGCATTTTACAATTGCAAATGGCGGCCTTCAATCCAGCGAAGCTCCAGATTTCAATCACTGTCGATGATGGTCGAAATTTTGCATTCAAGTGGATGAAGAGAGTTTAACCAGATTAAAAAAAAAAAGTTTGCAAGTGAAAAAGACTTTAAAATTTTGAAATTTAGACTTTTGGGGTGATTAAAAAGGAGTTGTTGAGCCATCGCCATGTTGTTGGTTTGGCTCAAAACGCACGGTCCGTTCGGTGAAAGATCGTGCACTGACACAGACCGCACTGAACACACTAAACGGTAATTGCACGGGGCGCACTATCGACATCATCATCATGCAAATCGTACGAATAAACGAATGCACCTTTAGATTGTAAAATTCCCTCTGATTGGTGTGAATTTTAACAGTTAATTGGCTTTAAAAATGATTTTTTGTACAAATTCACTTCATGTAACTTTGCATAAATTTATCTGTAATATAACAATAAATTCATTTCATAAATATATTTTTTGTTTTGTTAATTTTTTTTGATAGGGGACGCTAAATAAATAAAGAGAGGACTCAATAATTGAAATACATGGGGTCCCTGGGACTCAATAATTATTCTTCCTAAAGCAAACTCTGTATATATATATTTTTAACACGCTTTTATTAAACTTAGCCTCTCTGTCTGTCCAGGTCAAATTTTGCAATCAATATTAAACCAACTTCCTGACAAGCTAGAGAGCTGAAACTTGATACACATACACAGGACTAATGACAATGCATTTTAAAGGGAAAAATTTTTCAAATCTATTCACTGGAACACGTCCTAGGGTGCAAATTCATTTCAGTCGTCCGTCCGCAAGTCGGCAACTTGGTTGCCGATTTGCAGAGGGATGGTTGTTATACGAACTGCTTAATTGTTAGATACGATCACGTCTACAGCCGATGGCACTGAAAAATTTCCTGACCCTCATAGTAATCTGAGCAACAATTTTTGTTTGAACTCTTTACTATAAGAGATATTATAAAACACAATGAAAGCGTGGTTTGAAAAAAAAATCCTTTTTTTCTTCTTATTACTATTAAAAGGAAAAAAAACAAAATTTAGTCAGAGAAAAAAAACTACATTTAACAGTAGCATAAATGGAAAGGCAATGAATCAGATTTAATAACAATGCTAAAACCACAAGACTTTTAAATGGTTATTATGAGAGCACTTTATATTAAGGCCTACAAGATTCTCATTTCCCTTTCTTATCCTTTTGAATTTTTCAAATGTTTGCGACCTCAAAAGAAATTTTAGTGGAGTGACAAAAAAACATTAGACTTGCACTCCATAAAGATATTTTTTAAGACCGCAGTTCATTTGCAGTTGTCATTGCTCAGGCACAATACCACACACACATATATAAAACCCATTGGCAAATCAAACCATGACATCATGAAGTTCATCATGCAGGAAAAATGAATTTTTAAAAAAAAAATTTAGTAGAAAAAACACGAAATTGGAACTAAACCTCCCCACCAAGCATCCCCTACATGGCCAAAATAATCCACAAAAAACATGGTAACAGGGCATCTGTTACTGGGGCTCAGTCTATAAAGGGTTCAGACAGAACTTGGATTTTAGTACATGTAATTAGGATATACAAAAAATGAAAATTATGAAATTATAAAGTTTTTTTTAGTTTTTTTTTAATTAAGCTGCTACAGACAACTTGAGTCCTTACCCATTTTATCATATCTATGGAATATACCATAGTGCCTCGAATACATAACATTTTGAGACAAAAATATAGTTCTAAAAATTAATACTTGTCTTATAATCAAAGTATTATAAGACTTAAAAAAGCGTTATTCATGAACAAAATTTATTTATGAATTATATAAGAGTAGGAGTTGTGATAAAATATATTAATTTAAAATAAATAAAAATTCCATTTAATTAAAAAAAAATATAAATAAAAATAAATAATAACAACAATGAATAAAAATCACCCAATGGAGAAATGCAAAGGTTGAAGGACGAAACACAATTGAAACAAAGGTCTTGTGGAGATTATATAGATGAAACACAGATGAAAAGAAGGTCTTGTGGAGAAATATGACACGAAACACAGGGATGCACACAGTTACAGGTGAAGAAGGTCTATGATGAAAGTTCGATGATCTGTAGACACAAAGATGACAAACTTGAAATGTATTATTAAATTAAACATAATATCACAACAATCAAATTAAACATAATATCACACGTTATATTAGATTACATTGTTTTGTTTTTATTATTATATCTTCTATTATATTGTTTTTAACTGAAATTCATTCAAAAAGTTTATATACTGAAGATGGGATAAAAATCCCAAAAACGTTTTATAATACATTTCAAGTTTATCATCTACGTGTCTACAGATCATCGAACTTTCATCACAGACCTTCTTCACCTGTAACTGTGTGCCTCCCTGTGTTTCGTGTCATATTTCTCCACAAGACCTGTTTCATCTACATAATCTCCACAAGACCTTTGTTTCAATTGCGTTTCGTCCTTCAACCTTTGCATTTCTCCATTGGGCGACTTTTATTCATTGTTTTTATTATTTATTTTTATTTATATTTTTTTAATTAATGGAGTTTTTATTTATTTTATTTATGAATATTAATAAACTTATTAACAACAACAAAATTAAAAATTTTGATTATTATTTAAGGAGGATCATCTTATATTCGGGCCAATGCAGTAAATAAATTTGTCATATAAAAGCCAGTAAGAACTTCAAACACGTTTATGTGGTTTTTTTAAGAAATTATTTCTTCGAAATGAAATTTGATATTTTCACCAGATACTTTTTAGAATTTCTCTAGTTATCTCCAAAGCAAAATCTGAACAGCGAGATCAGCCTTTGTCCAATTACAGCAGTAATTAGTTGAAATATGGTATCAGCTACTGCTGATCATATGCACTGCCTGACAAAAAAAGTGAAGCACTCAGAAGGAGTGGTTGAAAGTGAATGAAATGACATATGATGAAAGAACATGCGACTTTATCGTACTGATTACAATATGGGATGAAACGGACAATGCCATTGGCAGTACAGGTGGAATGTTGGCGCCAGATCAGTAGGGTGTGGCACCCCCTCTGGCCCAATGCATGCCCTTATGCGGTTGGGAATAGTATCAAACAGCCTTTGGATCCTCTCCTGAGGTAAGTCAGTCCACAGTTGTTGCAGCTGTCCCTCCAGATCCCGCAGGTTGGTACAGGGACAGCTGCAATGTCATCCCACACGTGTTCAATGATGGAGAGGTCCGGGGATCTTACTGGCCACGAGAGGACCTTAACATGCTGTAGTCAGTCCATACACATCTTGTTGGTACAATGTCCCAGGGTGCTGTGCCAGAAGGGGTAGGATGTGCAGACACAGAATGTCTGTGATGTATCGTTGTGCAGTCAAAATCTGCCGAAGCACTATTAGAGGTAACCTGAACGCATATCCGATGGCTCCTCACACCATGATGCCAGGGTTACGCCTGTGTGTCTCTCCACAATATAGGAGAGCTGTGCCCTCTGCCTTTGACGCCGCCATACGCGAACACGATGGTCTCGGAGGTCATGGAGAAGCAGGACTGATCACTAAACATGATGCGACGCCATTCGTCCTCTGTCCATGCCTCCCGGGCAAGGCACCACTCAAAACACACGCGTTGGTGTTGTAGTGTTAATGGCAACCGACGCATGGGGACATTATGACCTCAATCAGGCGGATACGAGTCGTCGAGATACTGTTCGTCGAATATCCAGTACATGTTCATGGATGGCGGGTGTTGATGCCATGGGATTCCTTAATGCTTGGAACACCATACGACGGTCCGCCCTTAGGATGGTGTTTGTTGGTCGACCCAAACCTGCATGGGTACACTCATGTACCCACTGATTCCAACATCGGCCCACTGTGACATCTGAATGGCCCACATGCTTGGCAATTGCACGATGCGACCAACCAGCCACAATGCGGCCCCTATCAAATGCTGTCAATTGTTGGATAGGATGTTTAACATGTCTGCGAGGCATCGCAGGTGATTTGTACAGTACAGTAATCTATACATATAATAAAACTGTAACAAGTCCGAGTTTGTGCACGTGTCAAGCAAAAACTACTGGACGGATTTTGATGAAAATTAGCATGGTAATAGCTTATAGTCTGGGTCAACGTTTAGGGTACTTTTCATTGCGGGAAAATGTCTCATTCCCATGGGAAAATACAAAAACTGGTTCCATGCGATGTTCAAAATCTTGCCAACAAATGTTTCTACGAGTATTTTAAATCGCACTATGGTTAAATACTACCTTTTGAAGTTAAAATAATACTATTCTACTTAAAATAATACTACGACTACGGAATCGAATTACTGACTTCTATTTTTACTCTGTGTTTTGGTTGTTGTTTGATTTTCGTGTTTTGGCTGCAATATTTGTACTTTTTTTTTTTTGCTCCGTCTTTCTCCGATCTTTCTCCGAGTTCTACATGAGCGGAGCCGTGGGCACAACTAGTCCTCTCTGAACGTCTTGCGTAACTGTCAGACTCACAGCAGTTGACTGGTAACAACAACATGGCAGCAACATCACGAATGCACTCTGGTGAGCATTCTGGACATTACAGATCCTTGTGAATCTAATCGTTTACTCACAAATCAATGGTATACATGTGTACTGAAATAGGATAATATTGGACCACTCCTTCTGGGTGCTTCACTTTTTTGTCAGCCAATGTATTATGTTCATGAAAAATGTTAAACACTTAGCGAGTATCAACTTTAGGGGCATTTTCATAAAGTCCAATAGGTCACATGATACGGATGGAATCATTCCCAACTGGGTGATTCTTGCTTTTAGACAGCCGATGATGATTATTCAAAACTGAAATTATGTCATTAAAACTTACCGACTATATTTACCAATTAAAAATATTGTTTATTATCCAATTTTTCTTAATTCTGTCTTATTTTCTGGTTCATTGCTTGCATTAACTTCATTCTTCTCTTGCTTATAGATATACAGGGTAACGAAAAACAAATGGTAATGATACATTTTGTCCCTGTGAACATGGGAGTCAGAACTCCCCCATTTTAGAGACATGGGGGAGAGAAAAGTGGGTTGCTTCCCCAGCAAGGTAGGTTCCTGGCATAGAGGGAAAGGCCACCACGCTATATAAGACAAACAGGACTAGTCATACGTCCAGTAGAAAAGACAATTTAATCCACCGGTCTCTTACAAAAGATGCTCAAAATTACGTCCACCAGTATGGATGCAGAGATCGCATCTGCGAAGTAAGGATTCAATTGCTTGATGGCATGTATGGAGTTGCTCCTTGAGCTCTTCACCACGGCTGCGATGCGGGCAACCAGATTGTCGACAGATGTGGCGAGTGTCTCGTATACCCAAGTCTTTATGTACCCCCACATAAAATAATCCAGGGGTTCAGATCTGGTGAACGTGGTGGCCAGGCAACTGGACCATCCTGTCCTATTCAACGACCGTTGTATGCATTGTCCAGGTATTGCCTACAGTGGTGCCAAAATGCGCAGGAGCTCACTCGTGTTGGATCCACAGACGCTGGCGAACAACTAAGGGCACATCTTCCAACAATTCTGGTAATGCCTCTTCCAGAAATGTGCGGTACACGCGGGCATTGAGATGGGTAGGTAGAAAGTATGGACCAATGAGCTGGCTGCCAACAATGCCTGCCCACACGTTGACGCTGAATCTCTGTTGGTATCCACGAGAAACTGTTGCATGAGGACTGACGGTTGCCCACGGTGGTCGTTGTGGTAATTGTAAACAACAGCCTCTCTACCAAAGCAGGCCTCGTCAGTAAACAGAACGTTTTGTTCAAATGCAGGATAATTGATAACGTGCCTCAGGGACCACTGCGCAAATGCACAGCGTGGGCCGTAGTCGTCAGCACTGAGCACTTGAACGTATTGATGATAAAATGGGTGAAATCCATTTGTGTTTAACACGTGCCACATTTGCCGTTGGTACAGGCCCAAAGTGTTTGCTACTGCACGGGTGCTGATGTGTGGATTGTCTGCAATCCTTCGCAGCAGCACCTCCTCCACAGCAATAGTAAATACAGTTCTTGCACACCCAGTGCCTGGCTGGTGGACAATAAGGGAACCAGATTCCTGCAGACGTCGATGTATTCTGGGGAATATTCGTGCGTCAAGACAAACACGGCATGAGAAATATTCACGATACAACCGTTGAGCTGCTGAACTGTTGCCATTAGCAGAACCATACGTCAAATGCATGTCAGCATGTGTGAAGTGGTACATCGTGCGATCACACGTCGAAGTGTTCACTACACGCCCTCTTGATTTCAAACCGCAGTGTGGGTGTATGGACAGTCATGTGACTAACAAACTGAATAGAGACAACCTTGCAACTGCATTTGCATTTACTCTGAACTTGTCCATTATGTATTTCCAGTGTGCGACGATATTTCCCTGTATGCCAGGAAACCATCTTGCTGGGGAAGCAACCCACTTTTCTCTCCCCCCATATCTCTAAAATGGCGGGGGGGGGGGGGGGGGGTTACCAACTCCATGTTCATAGGAACAAAATGTATCACTATATCACTATCATTATCTACCATTTGTTTTTCGTCACCCTGTAAATTTAGGCATATTAATTGTTGCAGAGTTTTATCACATATAAGACTGCTAAAGATTTGAATTGTCCGATTTTCGTCTGCCATTTTAATTCTACTCGACCAGCCCAGTCTCGCTATGCGTGACCGAATGAGTGAAGCAGTCATTACTTTTAGACAGGATTTTCGCGACTGGTCAGACTTTATGGAAACACAGTAAGTCTACATCAAGCGAGTCAGTGAGTTAAATCAAGATACAGTATTTCTAATTATTTGGAGAATTAAATCGAGATAGTCTAGCTTTCTATTAAGGAATTCTTCTAATGTGGATTTAAGGTAAGTGGATTTTATTAAATACTATATGTCAATAATATTATTGCAGTTAATTTATTGCTATAAATGATTACTATGCCATATCTTAATATTATTAAAATCTGAATTCTCTTTGTCTATCTGTCCATCCCTTTCCAGACTCAACCCCTACAAGAGACATCTCCAAACCATCAATTTATTTGACTCCTCTGTCAGTGTGGGTACACTTGCAGAGTTGGAGACAAGAGTGTGGTCACTTTCCCTTAATTTTTTTTTTTATAAAATTCAATTTTCCTGCTTCTCAATAAGTTTTGTTTGTGCAGAGAGTGTTATAGCATTATTGCTTTGCCAATGGGTTCTATCAGTGTCAATAGTTGATTTTTTTTTTTTGCATCTGAGTCCTGAAGAAGCAGTAACAACTAGAAGCGAATACAGTTATTTGTTTAATTTCTCTCACAGCTAAAACTGAATCAACTGAGTTAATTACTCTAAGAAACCAAAAAGCAGATGTGGCAAGGGGGGATCAGAAGAAGCACTAACAAGGGAATCCCTCGAACATGTATGTCACAGATTTCCACCAAATTGAAATATGTTACTCATCTGAAGCTACTATAGATGCTTGCAAAATATGAGTGCGAAATTGTGTTTCTTTCAAAATAAACCACTAAAACGAAAAAATTTCAGCATACATTGCCATACAAGGACTCCATTGTTAAAGCAGTTAGGCTATGTGGGGTTCACTTGTAAGTTATACTTTTTCTGAGACAGTTTTCTTTATAAAAAATTAGGTTAAATCTAAAATTTTGACTGAGGTATGTTTTATTATTTTTAATATTAAAATTTTAAGTAGAATTTTTCATAGTATTTTTCTTTAAACAAAAATTTATAAGCAAGAATCATTTTATATCCAAGAACCCAGTAAAAAACTGAATGTGGCTCTTATTTCAGTACAATACATGTAATCCATTGTACAGTTCATTCCAAAAGCATTTTCACTTGCTTGGCAGGAGTTGAGCTAAGCGAAGTTGATCAGTTATAAAGTCTAGTAGTTTGAACGAACATCGTAGAAGTTTAAAATGGACTTGGCCGTCCAGAGTGGAAATAGGGATGAGGTTTATGATTGTTGTGGGCGAATTACATTACTTTTAACTGAAAAGATTAATCGCTGCTTTTTATTTAAGCAAGATAGACTTTGCACATGAAATAATTAACAAACTTATTAAAAACAAAGCAATAAATATTTAATATCGCAAGAATGTTCGATGAGGATTTATCCTACATAAAACCTCAGATGTTTAAATTATTGATGAAAACAGGAACGAAAACTCCACAGGCTGAATTCGAACCTGGAACCTTCGAAGAGCTGAAGTTTCCCCGATTCGAATCCCAGCTGTGGGATTTTCTTTCCTATTTTCATCAATAAATATTTAGTTTATTTATTTTTTTTTTCTCTATTTCGAACATTGATATTTTTCCTTATTACTTTTTAAATTCTGTAATATTTTGATACCGAAATTGTTCATGCCGCCATATATTATTCTATAACAGGGTTCGCGCTTACTCGCAATTTACGCATCAAATGAGCATTTTTGCTAAAAACTGACTCGTGATTTTTTTGACCAGCGAGTCAAAATTGACTTGTTAAATTTTGGATATCATCGACCCATATCTTTCTCACCACATTTTAACCTTACTTCATTTTGTCACATGCGGTCTTGCTTAAATTTCTAATTAACTATAGCAGTCAGTAGCTATAAAGATTTTGGATGCATGTAAAAATATGGAAGTTAAAAAGAATCTAAATTTTGACTCGCATCTTCTGAAATTTGACTCAGTTTTCAGGCTAGGGAGTCAAATTGACTTATAGATATTTTGCCCTAGTGCGAACCCTGCTATAAGGAAATGAAAGTCATTCCATATAATATTATGCTTATATTTTATAAGAAAATGAAAGCAATTACGTTATACCTTATAGTAAACAAAATATTGTATACTGCATAAATATGTTTTCTTCATATCGTCGTTGCCAAACGAATATCTGCTATGTGCCAAAAGTAAACTTTTGAGATATTGAAAAATATTGTATATAGGTGAATTTTGTATAAAGTAGTCATGGTTCGTCGTATAGTGGTTATAAGCACATAGCAGTTCTTTTATATGCAAGTTGGGTTCAGTAACCATTGGTTTTAACTCGTTACAAGGGTCAAAATATTGAAATCTCAAAAAGCACATAGCAGATATTGGTTTGACAATGACAATATACAGGGTGTTTTTGAATTGAGTACAGATTTTTTGGGAGATGATAGAAGAGGTCCTTAGAAGTATTTTTTGTCATATGAACATGGGGTCCCCGCAGCTCCGTTTACTTACAATACTGCATTGAACAATCAAATGACACCGGGACGCAGTGTGCGTTGGTAGGCCTAGATTATTTTATTTTTAACAATTAACACAAGCAATCTACTGTAATAACTTTTACAGTAATTGTTCGAAATGACCGCCATTTGCTTCATAGCACAATTCGCAACGCCTTATGATGGATTGATGTACGCATGGAAACAGTTGATTAGCACGGTCGCTGATGTCACCTGCTGCCGCGACAACACGAGCCGCCAATTCTTCTTCGGTATCTAGGGGATCGGAGTACACCATTGATTTTATGCTGCCCCATAAAAAAAAATCCATCGGTGTGAGATCTGGCGATCTCGGTGGCCAAGCAACTGGTCCGCCACGACCAATCCAACGACCAGGATATGTCTCATTTAGGTAATCTCTAACTGCTCTTGTGTAATGTGAAGGTGCGCCGTCCTGTTGAAACCACATCAAATGTCTGGTCATTAGTGGAACATCTTCAAGAAGACCAGGGAGCTCCTCCTTCAGGAAACCAATCAGGACATGTTTGCCCAATAGGGAGATATGGCCCTATCAGGACATTGTGAATCATGCCAGCCCAAATATTCAACGAAAAATGATGCTGAAAACTGTTAACATGTGTTGCACATGGGTTGACATGAGACCACAGATGACTATTGTAGCTATTGAACATTCCCTCTCGCGTAATCGTTGCCTCATCTGTCCACAAAACCATGGAAGGAAAGTCTGGAATCCTATTCTGTTGCTGCATAAACCATTCCGCGAAAGCACGCCGGGGACCATGATCATTGGGACATAATTCCTGTTGTCATGTAAATGTTCCATACAGTGGTATGACTAGTATTCAGAGCAGCTCCGACCGCACGAGTACTTGTCGATGGATTTCGGTTAAACCTTTCCAAAACTTCATCCTCTAATTCAGGGGAGCGTAACCACCGACGACGTCCACGCTGATGATTATCATGAGCGAATGCACCTGTTTCTCTTAGACGACGATCTACTGCACCAAATGTTCGTGAATTGGGAAGAATTCTGTTGGGATAACGTTCAGCATACAAACGCCTTGCACCATCCATGGTACCAACAGCACCGAGACACAGATGCATGTCTGCATAATCATTCCATGTAAAACAATTCATACTGTTTGTTTAACTTTACACATGTAAAAAGTACATCAAGTGAACTTTTTAAAACAAATCTTTACCTACTGCTTTCCCAGAATGCGATTAGTTCATTTACATATGAACTAATCGTATTTTACAAAGGGGTTGGACACCATGGAATCTCCTTGACGAAGTTTGTCCTAAGACTTTTCAACAAACAAGCACGTGCACCTTGAAATTTCTTTGCAAACAATTACTTTAAAAGTTATTACAGTAGATTGCTTGTGTTAATTGTTAAAAATAAAATAATCTAGGCCTACCAACGCACACTGCGCTCCCGGTGTCATTTGATTGTTCAAAGCAGTATTGTAAGTAAACGGAGCTGCGGGGACCCCATGTTCATATGACAAAAAATACTTCTAAGGACCTCTTCTATCATCTCCCAAAAAATCTGTACTCAATTCAAAAACACCCTGTATAAGATACGGTATTGTTATACACTATTTTTTCCCATTATGGATGAGAATACAACTTTTTTGCCAATACATTTTTTTAAGCATAAACCCCAGAAGATACTATATTTCTTTTAGAAATATTGGTAGCTATTCCTTATGAAATACCATAACAGATGTATACATTATACAGGGTGAATACAAAAGTCTGAACCCCCCTTTTATTTTTTGAACCGAAGCAGATATGTCAATTTTGATGAATCCAATGAATAGGAAGTTGTGGATGGCCTATCCCATGGTGCACTTTTCATCATCCCAAATATGCAAATTAGGACACATTCAAAATTTATCTCAAAAACCATAAGGGATAGAGAAAAAAACCCAATTGCAAACTTGTTCAGCATAAAAAAACAAAAACAAAAAAAACCATCCAAATCGGACCAACCAATCACCCACAATCACGTGGTGAAATGTTGACCATTTCCGGAACAGTGTAGCTTGCTATCCTGGAATTGTTCTGTCTTCTGTGTGCTGAAACATGGCTTTTATTTGCTTTTCCGCATGAAAGTGAATATGAGTATGGTAATTTATGTTAATTTTTTGATTTGCATGCTTTACATGGTGGAAATATCAACATTCATTTTTCCTTGTGCAGTGAGACTGTTTGTAAGCTACAAACAGTTCACCACGTGATTGTGGGTGATT
>JAHWFO010016569.1:44777-56163 GCA_023313115.1 Rhysida immarginata
TTTTTTTGTTTTGTTTGTTTTTTTATGCTGAACAAGTTTGCAATTGGGTTTTTTTCTCTATCCCTTACGGTTTTTGAGATAAATTTTGAATGTGTTCTAATTTGCATATTTGGGATGATGAAAAGTGCACCATGGGATAGGCCACCCACAACTTCCTATTCATTGGATTCATCAAAATTGACATATCTGCTTCGGTTCAAAAAATAAAAGGGGGGTTCTGACTTTTGTATTCACCCTGTATATTATTACATGTATTTTGTTAAATGTGCAGCAAACTTAAAGTTAATTTTCTACTACTGATTATTTCATGAAAAACATATAATGATTTAATTCGTGTATTCGCCATTATATTGTTGAGCGTGCTATGCCAACTTATCGCTTACTCCCTCATGTAGTTTTCTCATTATTATAGTGCATTTGTGCTAAAATAATAATATACATTGATATGTTAATAAAAAAAAAAAAACCTTTCCTAATAAAGATTCAAAATTTCAATTAAAACAGTTTGACGTCACTCATTATGCCTACCTATCCCTGTTACTAAGAAACAATAAAATGGCATCGTCCAACGTGATTCCAACTCGACTTCTTGACTGGACTGATTGATCTCACTGGTTTAATGTATTGCAAGGAAGCCGAACATCATTCATCTAAGTGAAAACGCTTTTGGAATGAACTGTACCTATGATTGGAGCATTATCAGATTATTGAGAAAATATACCAAGTACATTTTAAGCAAACAGAAATAAAGATTCATATTCAGATGGCACACGCAATACAGTATTGTCTTATCAAAAACCCACAAGTCATTTATTTATGGTTTTATTTTTATTAACAGCCCAATTTCAACATCACAGAGTATGTTTAGGTTTACATATCCTCATAACTCTCCCCCCCCCCCACATTTATTAGTACATTTTATTCATTAGTTTTTTAGTCATTAAATCATATTTTCTATTACAAGTTGCCTCTTGGCATTCATTTGAAACTACAGGTTATTAACACTAAAAGCTACTAATGCAAGAAATAAAACACTCTTTAACCACAACGAGTAAAAAAAAAAAAAAAATACGACCTGTAAGTACTTTTCGAGAACGAAGCTCTCATCTTCAGCAGGATTGACAGGGAGTAACACACAAGATGCAACTGAGTGTGTAAAGAAACAACTCCTATTTATAGTGAATAACAGAAAAGGCCACACGAATGGGTAAATTCAGTGATTGGTCAAAGTTGAAAACCACTGAATCAGTTTGGAATCCCCTATAGGTCCCTTGTCAGAGTTAAGAAGGTCACTGCTGTTGGTAGAGTGGATTTCCATGCTCTCAAAAGCATCCAGGAGTCGTTTGTTTTTTATTGATCTTAAAAGTTTTAGGTTTTGTACAGAGAAATCATGTCGAGTGTCCAAGGAATGCTTTGCCATGGCAGAGAGGTTGCTTCTACCGAACTTCCGGTGGACTAAATGTTCCTTGAAGCGGGTCATAATCTGGCGGGCCGTTCGTCCTCGATAAACCTTCGTACATTGAGAACATTTGATCTCGTAAATTCCTGAGTTCTGGAGTGGGGGAACCTTGTCCTTTGGGTTTCCAAGTAGAAGCTTTGCTTGATTTAAGTTGCTATAAGAAAGAGAAATATTATGGGCTTTGAAAACCGAGTGTAAACCTTTTATGAGCTGACTATTGTAAGGTAGTGAAATAGTGGTGGACTTCCTTTAGACATTCCTGAGAGTAGTGTTGTTTTTGATAAATTTGACGAATTTGGTTAAGGTTCCTTGATTGTATCCGTTCTTGGTGGCGATTTTTCTAATCAGGGCAATTTCTTTTTTAAATTCCGGGTTATCTAGGGGAAGATTTAGTGCACGATCAATCATGGATGTAAAAGTTGAAATTTTCTGGTTCCAGGGGTGACTAGAATCGGAAGTTATAAAATTAAGACGATTTGAGGGCTTGCGGTACACCTCAAATGTCAAGGAGTCAGACTTTCTAACAACCATGATATCCAAAAAGGGCAGTTTTCCATCTACTTCCTTCTCATATGTGAATTTGATACTGGGAAAAAACTTATTTAAATGTATAACAAATTGGTCGATATCGCATAAATTTAAATCAAAGATAGCAAAAACGTTATCGACATAACGGTACCACACTTCTGGGAAATAAAACCCTGAATTTTTTAATAGATTTTCAAATGATTTTAGAAAAATCTCTGCGAGAATGGGGCTAAGGCAAGAACCCATTGGGGTTCCGTTATTCATTCTATAGATCGTGCCTTTGTACACAAAAATATTATTGTTGACGCATAGTCTAGTCAAACGTAAAACTTCGTCGATCTGGTTTTGAGGGACTTTATTATTAACCAACACTTCTTTCAGGAAGCAGAGTGTCTCGGGAATGGGGACACTGGGGAATAGAGATACGTCAAATGACACTAGAATCTCATTTGGTTTGATCTCCCTATTTTAAGTCTATTAGCGAGCTCAATCCCATTTTTAATTGAGCTATCGAATTCAGCAACTTTTAGGGTTTTAAGGAAATTAGCCAAAAATTTCGACATGGGGTAAAGAGGAGAATTAATGTTGGAAACAATGGGTCTCATATTCTGGCCTGGCTTATGGACCTTGGGAAGGGCATATAACTTGGGCAGAGTCGGGTTACTAATAGTTAAGGACTTTTAAGATCAATAAAAAACAAACTACTCCTGGACGCTTTTGAGAGCATGGAAATCCACTCTACCAACATCAGTGACCTTCTTAACTCTGACAAGGAACCTATAGGGGATTCCAAACTGATTCAGTGGTTTTCAACTTTGACCAATCACTGAATTTACCCATTCGTGTGGCCTTTTCTGTCATTGGTCATGGTTCACCCTTCAATAATTTGTCCATTTGTGTGCCTTTTCTGTTATTCACTATAAATAGGAGTTGTTTCTTTACACACTCAGTTGCATCTTGTGTGTTACTCCCTGTCAATCCTGCTGAAGATGAGAGCTTCGTTCTCGAAAAGTACTTACAGGTCGTATTTTTTCTTTTTACTCGTTGTGGTTAAAGAGTGTTTTATTTCTTGCATTAGTATTAACTTATCCACATCCTTTTTCCTTATAAAAATTTGTTTTCGGTCCTCTGCATTTTTTGCATTATTGCCAGTTCCGAAAATTATATTTTTACTTTCACTAAAAGCTACAGAAAACATATCAAAGATTCGACTGATGGGTCTTGCAGGAAATGCCATATCGCAGAGGAAACCATCCAACACGTCATATCCAGTCGCAAAATACTCACACAGACAGATTATTTATACAAACATAACCAGGTAGCCAACATCATACATCAACATCTAGCTAAGATACACAAGCTAAGGGAATAACTATAAATATAACCCCGACACTGTCTTAGAGAACACCACACAAACTATATTTTGACAGAGCTATAATCACTGACAAAACTATCTCTCATAACAGACCAGACATTACACTAATAGATAAGTAAAACAAAGTGACTCACATAATTGATATCTCCATCCTCAACACACACAATTTACAAAAGAAATATACGGATCTTGCACACGAAATAAAACGCTTTTGGGGAGTTAACAGAGTACACATTGTTCCTATCGTTCTTTCTGCCACTGGGGTTATTCCACACTCGCTACACAAAAGCCTGTCAACACTAAATTTAAACCCACACTTATACAAAACCTTACAGAAAGCCACAATTCTAAACACCTGTCACATAGTAAGGAAATTCCTACACCCAAACATCAATACTCCCACGAGTGCGTAACTTTCCCTCCCTTGCATTACATCAATGAGGCTTGGCCCTCTTTTGGGTCCGCCTCTGGGATTGGCTTCCGGACTTGATCAGAGTTTGGCTTCTCCAAAAAATTATAATAATAATAATTAAAATAAAAAATAATAAAGTAACAACGACAGGGGAGGAAACCCTTCAGATGAACCGGAAGGAATAAGCCCCGCGTTGTCCCCAATAGGCCGAGGCCCAGAGCAGGGTTGATGAAAACACACATAAAATTGAAAAGAAAACGAAATAAATAATATTAGAAACAAATAGAAAAAAACAATAATAATAATAATAATAATAATAATAATAATAATAAATAAAACAATCAAGTGTTAATGGGAGGTTTCTTTAATTAAATCAAAATGTTGAATTACTAACTGGTCCTAGACCACAATTCAAAAGTAATTTTGATATTTTTTATTAAATTATCAAAGGCTTGTATGGATCCAATAGCGATTCATGGTTAGGACAATGTATTAGTTTAAAAAATCTTCCAATTTTATGCTTGGGTTCAAAAATACACCTGGCTACAGTCCATTTTCCAGTTAATTTAAACTTTAGGTATGCCATGTCTTCGTTCCAGTGCAATTCAATATGGCATTTCAATTGATCATACAGTAAATAGTTTCATGATTTACACAACATTGCTTCATAAATTCCAAAATAATGTGTCAGGTTCACCTTCTCCTTGGGCCTGACTGGGGAAAATCGTAAGGAGTTGGGATTTTTGTATGCCAGTTCTCAGTTCTAGTCCTTGAAAATCCTATTTATTCTATTTTAAACTAGCAGATACCAGGTGAAAATATTTTCGCACAAAAAAGTCGTATTATTAAGGACTGGATATTATTTTCCATTACTATGTTTGCTTTTATCGTTCAGCGATATCTAATCACATTGGTATTTTAAATGGCATATTTGTATAAGTGAATTGAAACTGTAACTTATTAAATTCGTATACAGGGTGCGTAAGGTATTTGAGGACACCTTCGTTTGGCTACTGCTGCACTATAGTAAATTGTATGTCCTTTCAGTTTCTGGAAAGCAAAACAGCGGATCATGAAGTAACACAAATCACAAGAGACATGCAGTAATCGTCGCAATAAAGGCAGAGCACAGCGATTTAGAGATATCACGATTTCTAAAGGTCGCAAGATCATTCATCCCCAAAGTGCGGAAGGAGTTGGAGACCGAAGATGGCAATGTTTCACCAGTAGCAAGCATAAAAAGCATGCCTCACGCTCTGACATCATCAGAACACCTGAATTTATTCTGCAAGTGCAGCAGGCCATCGATGACAATCCCAGAACACCCATGAGGTCACTTGCCAAAGATCTCCATGTGTCGGAAGGAACAATCAGAAATGTTGTCCATGAAAACATCAGATCTCACTCACTGTATACAACGGAAGGCCTTGTGTGTTTCAGCAAGACTCTGCCCCAGCACACAAGTCTCGCATGACACAGGAATGGATGGCCGTCAACTTCCATGATCACGTAACCCCTAACCTTTTGCCTCCTAACTCCCTTGACCTGAATCCGTTGGACTACTACGTATGGAGCGTTGTGGAGAGAGGGGTCAATGAACACCCCCATAACACCAAAGATGAATTGAAAGCTGCCATTGTTCGAGTAATGACCAATATGAACCATGACCATTTGATTCGTGCATGTCGACGGTTTCGATCTCGCATTGAAGCAGTTATAGAAGCTGAAGGCGGATTCATTGAATAGCCATATAACAAGGTTTCTTGTGTATGCTCATGATATGTTTTGGTAATAAAGTTATTATCTCGACTTATATCTCTTTCTTGACGTGAATCTGTCCTCAAATACCTTACGCACCCTGTATTTCGAAAAGCTTATATATTCAGTTTTTGGAGTTTTCTATAAAGTTTTTTCTATTAGCCGCTATTGAAAACCATTTTGAATAATTAAAATTCCAAATAATGGTTAAAGATAATCTGGTTGCCATAACAGTATGAAAATGGAGATATTTCTGAAATCATTCGGGTTGCAGAGTTATGCAAACAATTAAACATAGCACAATTTAAAATACAGCCAGTGCCATCTCTCGGTATTAAAATGAAAGATACACTGTATTCCAACGTGAAAGTCTTGCATTCATTGTTAATGCTGCTTCACTGAACAATCGCAAAAATCCTCATTAAACAAAGCAAACAACGACATCACAATTTTTTAAAGTTGGCAAAAATCCCATTCAGCTCCAGGTAAATTGAATTTTTAAAATAAAATACAATGGAAAGGAATAAAGAAAAAATAAAATCGTTTCTTAGACACTGCTTAAAATCAGAAAATAAAGCTACTGTAAAAATTTCATGTAATTAGCTTCAGCAGTTTCAGCTCGGCAATGATGAATCAGTCCATCAGGGCATGTTATTTTATAAATATATAGATGAGGCTCATTTTAAAAATGAGATCAATAATATTAAAATAATGCTCAGAACAACAGCTATTCTAAAAATAAGACTGAAAAATTTCTTCAAAAAAAGAAAATTTAAAATGTTACATCTCCAAATGTGTAATCTCACCCCATCAAAATACAGAGGTTGAGTCAAAAGTAGTGGCCGATTCGGGAGGAGGAGTTAGAGTTTGACGAGTTCTGGGCGAAGACCATTTACCACAAAGGTATATTGCAGTTTATTAAGAGAAAAGAGTGGGAAGAAACATCAGTACGAATTTGAATGCCATAGACATTGTGCCACCTGCGTCAGTCAGTGTAAAAATATGGCAGAAAATTGGTGATATGCGGGCTCCTTCGTCACTATTGGAAAAAGGGGACCAGTGCGCGAGCAGCAGCTGCCGAAATTTGCAGGGTGGAGGGTCAGGGTGTGACCAATGAATGGACAGCACGATGGTGGTTCTCCAACTTTTCGTCTGGAGACAGCACGATGATGGTTCTCCCACTTTTCGTCTGGAGACATGGGCCTAGAAAATGCGCCAAGGAGCGGAAGACCCAAAGAAGTGGATGATGCAGCCCTCCGGCAACAAGTGAAAGTCAACCCAGGCAGCACCACCGTGAACTAGCGGCGGACATCGAGACATCACAATTGAGTGTGGTTCGACATCTACACGCCATGGGAAAGGTCAACAGGAGCTGCCGAGTTGTACCCCCACGAGCTGACGCCTGTGCAAGCACAACAACTGCTGGAAAACCCCCGGGATGACCACATCCAGCCTACAGCCCCGACCTGGCACCTTCTGACTACAATCTCTTCCGGTCCATGGTGCACTTCCTGTGTGGACGGCGCTTCACCAATGTCAATGAGGTTGAAGACGCCGTGCGTGACTTTTTCGCTCAGAAACCGGAGGAGTGGTTTCGCGAGGGCATCCGCCAACTGGCTGATCATTGGATGAAGACCATCGAGCATGATGGACTCTACTTTGAAGATTAGCAATGAGTGGTTCCTGTCTGGTGCCCATATAAAAGTTTGTGCGGTAATCGGCCACTACTTTTGACTCAACCTCTGTAAATAACAAATCAATGTTTACTTTCATATACTCTTGACCAGAAGCCCAATTATTGACTCAAGACTTTTTGATTTAACCTTTTTACTGCATAATTAAATTTATTTTTCATTCCTGATATGATGAAATTTTCCACTTTTCGCAGCATAACAATGAAATAGTGTGTGGATATATCTGCTTTACACAGCAAAAGGGTTAATTCAAAAGCCATCCACTCGTTTTTTTCATTACTTTGTTTATTATTATTAATATTATTATTATTACAGTAGAATCGCGTTAACCAAGCCCCGGTTTTCCAAGGCTCCAGGTCAACCCAGCCGATCGATGAGCGTGATCAATCTAAAAAAAAAAATTAATAAAAAGACTTCTGTAGCAAAACTCATATAAAATCTTACTAATGTAATTACATATGATTACATATGCACGAATACATATTAAATGAACACTGTCTTTAAATTAATGTAGCTAGTTATCGTCCAGTTTTGTACCATTAATACTAGATATCAATATTATCAATGTTTTTCATTTCCGAGGTAGTCTTGGTCCCAATTAACTTGGATAATCATGATGCTACTGTATTACTACGAGTATTTCACTGTGAAAAAATCACGGGACCAAAAGAAAATTTATTACAATACACTAAATTTGAACCACACTCACTTCCAATGGTTATGTGCCATTGGAAGCATACTTAAAAAAGTAATGCTATGATGCTTTACCAAATTAATGCCATCTCTCAGTGCTCAAAGAAAATTCACATTAGCAAAATGGCAAGGAAGTGAACAATAATTAATCATGAACTTGCTCTCATTTTAATAAGGAACTCTGCATGTAATTGATAAAACAACAATTAACAGCTTAGGTTAAGACCTTTTGCTTTTTTTTTTTTCCTCAGATTATTTTATCCACTTTTGGATGCTTTTAAATATACAAATAAGGGACATTTGTTCAGAAAGTAGGGCACATTTGATTAGAATGCAGGGCAAATAAGGGCTACAAGGGTAAATTATAATGGATATTTTAAATAAATAAAAAGAAAAAAGCAGGGAATGCTGACAAAGGGCAGGGCACCACGCCCTTTCGTTTCCATCTAGATGCAATACTGGTTAAATTCTTTCCATATAGGAGAAATAAGAGAGCACGCAAAGCCTTCACATTTCCTTATGCCACTCCTCGCAACAACAATTCCTCTTATGGAGAAGTCTTTGGATTGTAAACAACGCTGCTTTGCTCTCACCCGTCCCCAAATTAAGTTGGCTGTTTCACCTTGACATTGGCATCCGAAATAGCTCACAGGGAAATGCGCTCTCTATCTTATTTCTCCTCAATGATGGTTACAGGACACTCGTAATTATTACAGTTAGGATTATTTGTATTACTATTATTGAATTTGCCTACTATTCTTAATTCCAATCCATTTAATCGGTTATATCATCCTTGCTTACTTATGTAAATACAGTGGAACCTCGGTTCACGAACTTAACCCGTTCCAGGAGTCTGTTCGCGAACAGAGTTGTTTGTGAACCGAGGCAACATTCCCCATTCAAATCAATGTTAATATAATTAATCCGTTCCAACGATCAAAAAAAGATTTTTTTCAGTTAATTTTAATATGGGTACAGTAGAGTAATTTAAGAATGATGTTAAAGACAATTGTACAGCCATGCTGTCACTAACAAAGGAATCCTCAAACATGTATGTCATAGATTTCCACCAAATTGAAACGAGTTACTCATCTGAAGCTACTATAGATGCTTGCAAAATAAGAGTGCGAAATTGTGTTTCTTTCAAAATAAACCGCGAAAACGAAAAAATTTCAGCATACATAGCCATACAAGGACTCCTTTGTTAAAGCGGTTAGGCTATGTGGGGTTCCCTTGTAAGTGTCTTAAAGACAACCAAGTTGTCAACGTAGAAAGCCCAATGGAAGGCAGACAGCAGGTTCACAGATCGGGAATTTCTCTTACCCAAACTATCAGAAAGTTTGATGAACACGCAATAAGAAATAAAGAATATGAACTGGAGGAGCAAAGTCGCAAATAAATGATATTATTTGAAAAAAATGGATGAAAAAATTCTGCGAACTGGATTCGAACTAGGAGCCTCACGTGTCTTGATAGAGACGTCGAGAATAACATTAAAGATATAAATTGCGAACGATATTCACACGAATACAAAGTGACACTATCTATCTGCGCATGCGTACAATGGCAAGTTAGTGATGCGCCAGTTCGTGAACCGAAATTTGGTGCATAAACCGAAACAAAAAATGTTGTTCGTAAACAGAATTGTTCGTGGACCGAGGTTCCACTGTATTCTTGTTGTCCCATTCCTGTTGAATGATTGGGACAACATTTGCAGCAGGAATTTTGTATACATCGATATCAATTTCTAATTATAATATTTAAGAATTCTTTTCAAATTCATTAACAATATAGAAAATTCAATTTACCTTATATGTAGCCTTTTTTTTGAATTTTCTTCCATTTTACTTCCTCCATGATGAAAATTTAATTACCTAAAAAAAACACAAATTTAAGTATCAGTAATTCTACTCATTTGCTCAAGAAATTTGGGAGACATATCTAAAATTGGCTTGTAATGTTTATTATCAATACAGCTGTAATCTATTCCAACTGTTTTTTAAAAACTAATAAAAACAGTTGAGAATATGAGGTACTGCATTACCACAACGATGTTAATTAAAAGCATCACTAAGTCTGTCCTTCCATCACCAATTTTTTTTTAATTTTGATTTCAGATTTAGATAGAGTATCAAAAATGAGTAAAAGTCATATCAGGCACGTCCTATCTATTCAGGAACATGGCCAAGATGATGATTAAATTTAATCACTTTCGCAGACTCGAAGGACCAAAATGTTTAACTTTAACCGTCATTTTGGCCATGTTCCCGAATAGATAATCCATGTGTGCCTATTGTAACTTACTTTTTGATGATCTATCCGAATCTGAAGTCAAAATCAAAAATTTCAGCAAAAAAAATGGCAACAGAACAACCAGCTTTGCAAACCCAGTAATGATGTTATCGTCTTTGAAAATGGGAACTTGTTCAAATTGTCCACTCATTTTTTTTCCTAAATGTGGAAATAACCAAAATGCAAACATGTAAATTAAATTAAATGTTGGGCGCTACTTGGAGGATCATTTCCTAAATGATGAAAATGTTCTTGGAAGTTTTTTAATAGACTGCATACATTTTGAGAAAAATGACTTTGAAATGTGATGTCAAGCTTGTTTGTAATAAATGGGCTAAATAGCTCTGCTTCTATGCCAGATGTCTACACAAAATTACTGAATCCCATTGCTCACATATATAGCCATTAAAAAACTGAGAATTTATGACAAAGATAAAACACCAGTAGAAAAATGCAATAACTACAATCATAACAGAACCTGAAAGAACAGAAACACTGTTCCACATTAAGGTTTTAATTTCCATACATGTATATTTCAACACCAATGCTGCCCTCAACTAAAACTTAAAAACACATCTACAGTGCTTTTCATAATTATAACGTCACCTTTTAATGAACAGTTTTTGAAACGTACGATGAATGACCAATATAGTATCTGATCATAATCTATTTAGAAGGTAAAACAAATGTTACTCGTGAAATTTTATAGCAGTTTAATGCATATTTAGCTCTAAGAAAGAAAAAAGTGATCCACTGCCTTTTCATAAGTATAACGTCACCTTAAGATTAACACATACGTAAACCAAATTGACATCCCAGGGTTTGTTTCAGTACATGGTAACATCACCATTTTTATTTATAACTTGATACAATCTACCATTTGGACCCGACATTGAATTAACAAGACTTTGTAAGAATGTGAGACTGATTTTATTCCATGCAGTTTCGATAGCGGTTTTCAGCTCACTAATGTTTTCATACCGTTGACCATCTGTATAAACCTGATGTGTGAGCCATCCCCAGATGTTCTCCATCGGGTTTAAATCAGGTGAGCAGGCAGGCCACTCCATAACATTAACCTTATTGTCATGAAACCACTGACGGGTACTGGGGCTTGAATGGATGGATGCGTTGTCTTGCTGGTACATCAGTGGAATTCGCCTAAACCTTTTTAA
>JAHWFO010016569.1:61163-71852 GCA_023313115.1 Rhysida immarginata
CAACGTAATGTTACGATCCAACTGAAGGCTATCCCTAAAAACGACTATGCCAGGAGTTTCCAGGACTTGTATAGGTGTTCCCAGAAGTGCATTACCATCGACGGGGATTACTTTGAAGGATAGTACCTCAGTTTGTGCAGCACCGAGGGGGAGCGTGGGTGGACCGAGGGGCAGTGTGGCAGGGCAAGGGGCAGCATGGCGCTGTGCCATGCTGATTTTTTTCTAGCGGCATCACTGCCTCTCGCCATCATGGGTCCTGTTTGCAATTCTTTCACATGCGGATGTTCTCGCAGTGCTGTTGCACTATTGCTGCAGTTCTGATAATAGAGCTTCACTAGGAGCACACGTTCTTTCTTCCCAGTGGCACGGTGACCTCTACAGATTGGTTGTTCACAGACTCATTGCGCTTTTGCATACGGCACCACTTTATCCCCTGGTGATGAAAATTTTAAACTCTTCCTTCTCATTATTATTATTTTATGTTCTCAATACTTTTTTCCCTGGTGTATAGACTATGCAGAGCATGGGGAAGAGAATTCCATCAGAAAATTTATTAGTGTATGCAGTTGCCACCAGGGGAAAAAGTATTGAGAATATAAAATATAATAATAATGAGAAGGAAGAGTTTAAAATTTTCAATACACCCAGCCATATTAATCATTTTTGCATAATAATAATAATAATAATAATAATAATAATAATAATAATAATAATGACTTTTGGTAATCACTTTTAATTATGATATTAATTTTACTAATGCTTTTAATGATTTTATTTTATTATTTAACCTAATTTCATTATTTTTTGGATGAAGAGAGTTTTATCATAACTACGTTCTATGGATTAATGAGACACCTAATTAAAGGTCTTTATTAAAAATTATCCATACTTAATTTTATCAAAAACATGGTGTTTTTGGAAGAATTTCTTTTTATAATTATAATTATTACAAGTGTCCTTCTACACAATGAAAACATTGTTTCTACTGCAAAAATTATGGTTTTTATCATTAACTCTAGGAAAGGCAATGGTAATAGTGCTACTGTGATATCAGACAGCTTTACAGATGGTGTAACTACCAAATTTGTATATAAAATAATTTTCATGCTAAAGAATGAGAATTTTTCAAAAATTTTCTGTTGTAAACAGTCATAGATACACACAGTTAAGGTTATTTGGTCCTTAAAGGAAGCAACTATGCTATTTTTTTAAGAACATAAATTAAATGTATGTTTATATTTGAAATCAGTACTCAAATAATAGTATTAACAAATATTCACTGAGAGTGAAGTTTAAACTTGACTATTCAAATTTATATTAAATAATTTAATTTTTTTCCTTCATATTGGTATTAAATGGTTTCATGATTTTAAATTCTTAATGTTCTGTCTCTATAATTAAATAAATACAATTAACTCACCCCTGTTTAAATATTAAAGATTTCAATAATTTACTATTAAAAAAAAAAAAGAGAGATGCCATTCAATGTTGCTATCAAAAGACTCACATGGTAATGAATGACCAACTGGAAAAGTTAAAGGTCATTTTGATAGAGTGCAGATTAAAAAAAATAAAATAAAAATAAAAGAGGAGAAAGGGGACTGAAATTATAACTGAGAAGAGGAAGAAGTAATTTAAAAAAATAAAAAAGGAGACAAAAGGAAAAAAGTAGTTATCCACCTATAAAAATCACTTCTGAGTCACTAAGAGCCAGCCTACATAGTTTTTGAATGAGCTAGTGTTTGCATCTATAAAGCATTCTAAAGCATCTTGCTATTTCTTTTCAATATCTCAAAAACAGCTGCTGAATGTTACAAAGCAGAGTTAAGCAAGGACTAAATGTTGGTCTTGAATTTAACCTTCTGTTTTCTATCAACCTTGACACCTTTAGAAGCCCCTTACTGATACAAATGCACTTTTCTTTAAATTATAAAAATAGTAACAAATTTCATCAAAGCAAATTTAAATAACATTAAAAATCATTCAAGTCTAAATGAAATAAACCATTAAGAAAATTTCCCTCCAAAGTGAGAAAATACAAGTACAATAAGAAATATTCTAATATATTCATCGACGTGAAGAAAAAAAATTGCTTTAGCTAAAATAAATAATAACATATACAGGGTTATTATAAACAGACTTTCTCTAATTTGTCTATTTCTCTCTGTGAAGATATTTTATGTTGCTATTAAGTCTTTGCAAAGTTTCATGATGGTTGAATAATAAATAAACAAAATACACCCTTTTCTATATACTATATTTTTTAACTTTATTTCAAGAAATACTAATTTTTTCATATTACAGAGAACTGAACATGTAGATCATGTTATACTATATACATTTATTTATGTAAAATACACACAAAAAAAAAAAAACTTATGAACATAACAAAAAAATAATATAGATAGGAAAAAGTAAACGGAGTGTCTATTTCCACGTACGTACATAGAAATAGTCTGGAGTCTATTTCTACGTACAGTTGCTTTGTCCTGATTGGTCAACGTGACTGGGAGTTCCACGTACGTAGAAATAGCCCGGCCTCTGTAGGTCAAGCTATTTCTACGTACATTAAACAGACTGAATTGAACTGGGCACAAATTTGTAAACAAAATTCTTGCCATTAAAACAAAGATACACAAGATATTCTTGCCATGCGGGTACACAAGTTGTAGGTGAAATGTGGAAGCGTTTTTATCGTTTACTAAAATAAAGATAAATTTTTTTCTTTTCTTCAAAATTAAATAATCTTGTATTAATTTTTAATAAATTACCATCTGTACTGTATTAAGGAACTTTTTGTAGAAACAGGTGATAATGAATCAAGCCTTTGAAGTTTTTTTAATTGTATAGATCCAGGTTAGGTAGGTTAGGTTAGGTTATTTTCAAATCGTAAAAAATAACGAGATTTTTCTGTACATTCTTGCATAATTCATTTCTGCTAAGTTAGCGACGAATCAAAAAATGGGAATCGCATTATAGCAGAATACTTACAGTATATATGAAAATGGATGATTTTGTAAAGTTATAAATATAAACAACGGGGCTTTTATCCGTTGGGGCTAATGTCTGTTGGACATATCAATTGGGGCAAACGTCCGGATCCCACTTCAAATATTACTTCAGATATTATTCCAGCCCATATTGTTGTTCATAAAACTTTTTGTATTCAAAATAGTTTTGGGTTTTTATTATTTTTAAACTTGCTATAATGTCGTCCATTATATTTCTTTCCACTTTATTTGTTTTTAGGTTGTTTTCAATTATTTTGATTGCTTTGTCTATGTTGGTATACATATCTTTTTAAAATCACAGCAGACTAAGAATTAAAGTACGTAGAAATAGCCTTGGCCAAAAGTAAATGATTTAGAAAATGAATAAATAAAAAATAATATATAAATAAAAAATAACCATCTTTTACTCACGCAGGGATTACAGAATGGGCTGTGATCCCTAACGAAATTCGCACTTTGTCTGATTACAAGACTTTTCGCTGTGAACTGAAAAACTATATTCTCGGTTAACCTCTTGAAAATATCTGGACTTATTTCGGAATCTCTCGCGTCGCTTCATATCTTATTTTTTTTTTGGAACTGGTGCCTGATTGGATTGATTATAATAGTAAGTTATAATTATAACTAATTCACATATACTAATCCGTGTTAATTTAGTATTCAGTTTAATTCCTTTTACTTGTTAATTTTATTTCTTATTTCTTAATCGTTTACATGTAATATTGATTGTGTTAGGGGCTCAGGGGCCCTATTTGTCGGTCTTTAACCATACCGGGCCCTTCTGAGCTCTAATTCTAATTGTAATTCTAATTCTAATTTTTATAAATCCATTTATGTGGTATTTTGTTTGCATTTGATGCCTCAATTTAAATTCACTAGAGAGCAAAAAGTAAAATAAATTCCAAATGTTTACAAATACTTTTGGTTGTTTTGAATCTTTTTTCTCATTACAATTACATAACTTTCTTTTATACAATTTTAATTTGTTTGAGACCAGAAAAAAAAATTCCATTACATTCAGTTATTTATTTGCTTTTAAATTGTTGAAGTATTTTAAAAAAATAATCTGGTAAAATATTTTTATTTCATGTTTTTTATACTTTATTAAAGAATTCTTTAGTTTTTTAGAAGTTGTTAACAATCTTCTTAATTTTTAGTTTTGGTTTTTTGGTTTTTTTTTTCATTACTAAGAGAGAAAAAAAAAAAAAAAGATTCAAAAGTTTATAACATTAACAGATTATATCAAGATGTTCACAATCCCACTGTGAGGTAGAGTACAAATACTGTACAACATATAAATAGCCTGTGTAAACATCTTGGATGAGGGGGAGGGTTTAAACCCGCACACCTGCCCCGACTGTATTGTGCACCTCTATTTTTCACATTTAATAAGATGTCGCTTTCAGTTTCAAAATTGTTGGATTTTAAATTGCTTTTTGTGTTTTCCTTCTGTGATTATTAAAAAAGGGGAACGGGTGGCATGAGTCCTAAAGTTTTCCTTATAGTTGAAGTTTACATATACCAAATTTCATATTTCCAGTGTGTAATAAAATTATTTATTCTTTATTATTATGTATCAACCTGGTAGAAGAACCTTGGCTATTACAGACAATGGTACTGCACCAGAGATTGACCCCCACAGGCAAAAATTGCCCGAATTTCTGGACTTTTATCATACTATAATACCCCAACCATGATTATACCTTCCAATATAGGCATGAGATAAAATGTAAAATTTCTGGATTTTTATTTGCAGACTTCAAGGAATAAGACAAAAATGCATTGCATTATGTACTATAATTACAGGAAATTTATTATTGATCACCAAGTGAAATAAGAAAGAAAAAGAAAATTCCTGTGTATCATTTGCTATTAATAATTAATGAAATCAGACTTCCCTACACTATTAAAAATTCTACACAAGTAATAAACAACACTTTATCATGTTCTCAACATTATCATCAAAGCTTAGCTATAATCTGGTGGGTGAAAGATAGAATGTTTTATGTAATATATTAATATCCATCAACGACTGGTACAAATTTTTGAATACAAACTTAATAATGGTTTCTGTGAAAGTTGTAATTAAAAAAATTAAAAAAAAATTAAAAAAAAAAAAAAATCGGAAGAATTATTCAAAAGCACCTGTTTACAGAAATTCTAGATTTAAACCCAGTAATGAATGAGAAAAATTATTTATAGGTATAGAGAGTCGTGCTTTTCTTGGAAAGGGGGAATGACAAGAAACAAACATCACAGTAGGCAGTAGCTCCCTTGCTGTATTACTCGAACATATCCATTATTCTTGAACATATTCTTTCTTATAAGAGCACGTGAGCTCTAATGTAATTAAGTACAACTTTAGTCATTGTTATATTATCGTTATTAATGAGCTAAAAGAAAAGAAAATTGATTCTAACTCGAGAACAATACAATTTCAGCTCCCTGGTGTAGGTGTGAACAACGATACACTTAAAGAGTATCTTTATTTTCCATTATAAATCTTAAGAATAATTTTCAAATAAAGGAAAAGTGTCTTCCTCGCATATGAGTGTGCAAAAGCATTTATTAATTCATTTATTTGCATATGAAGCCAACAGCGAGACATCCAAGGAGCTAATTAATGGCTATCACTTAAACTTGCAGTTCATTGGCCAGCTACAATATTTTGAATACTTTTTTTCCGATACACTGTACACAATACATGATGTAAGTATATCAAGGAAGAAAATCAAAGAAGCCGCTAATATTCCAGCTAACAGTATTAATAAACTTCATTTCGAAATAGGCTTATTTTTGTTTAAATGTGCTAAGTTCAAGTGGAAAATTAATGAAATACAACACATAAACAATGCATTGCAATAAATCCGTTTAGTTACGATATTACAGAAATATATGCAGTTTAATTAGTTGACTTATTAATCAATATTTGACTCATCTCTTTCTACAACAAACTTACCACAAGTGTTGTCATCTACTAATGTACAGACTAAGATCGAAGTGTATTTTTACTTTAATAAATCATTAAAGAAAAAGCTTTCATTAATCTTTAGAAAAGTAAAATTGAGTAAACTATGAATTGATGATATTAGAATTAAGTTAGAAAATATTTCTTACCGGTTTTTCCTTGTTATCAAAGTATTCCCAAATAACGTTTAACCTTCACTTTTAAGACTAGCAGCCATCCTGCTCTGATACGGAAGCCGACAAAAATCCGTCGCTACGATTTTGTGTACGTTACAATTTGACGTCATGGAATCATGTTGCTCTTGGCTCCCCGCCAATTCTCTGCCTGCTTCGCGGAGGTACGCAGTACTATAGTGGCTAAAATAGTGATTTTCATTTTAGCCACTATAGCAGTACTACCAATGATGTGAATAAAAGAATGCAGTACTACAAAGATGTGAATGATGTTCTTTTATTCACATCATTGAGTACTACGCTTAACTCACTTCGCACCGTGCTCATTCATTTGCTCTCTTTAAACAATGACCATAATTAAATTAAACCCCAAATGGTCAATATATGGGTTGTGTTTTTTTATAATATTTGGTGTGTTTTTTTATGATATTTTTATTATTATAATATGATAATAAAAAAATCTTAATAAACAGATTGTAAACTCTAAAAAAAATTGTATTTTCCCTTCTTATTTATTTATTTATTTATTTATTTATTTATTTATTTATTTATTTTCTTGTAAATTCCCTCATCTATTATGAATTTATCTGAAACAGTGGGATTCCCGTAGTCTAATGAAGGGAAGATTCCAACTCCCGTTAAGTAATAAGGGTGCGTAAATCAAATATAGTGGTGGAGGTTGGAACGGTACATTTTTTGAAATGAAATGTTTATTCGGAGTACACTTTTCAGCAGTAAGCAAGAACACTTCAAAAAAGAAGTGTCACATAAAGGACATGCACTGAAATCTACTTTTTTAGAATTGCTTTTTATTAATCACAGAATTTGATACACTTAAATACAAAATTGATGTTTATGACCACATTTTTCGGGTTTCTGAGTTCTAGTTTTCATTTAATTTAAAGACCATCGCAGATATGCATACTGTAAGTGCACCATAATCCAAATATAGCGGTTCCGCCGGAAGATACTCACGATCGACCTTTAGGCACACACGTTCATTGAATATTTCACCAAAAAGCATGAGTCTTGTAAAAAGTACTCCTATGCGAATTCAACGAAAGAGATCATTCCCATTTTCTTGAAAGACTGGTATTTCAGAGGCACAAAAAGAACTGCACGTTGGCTTCTGACTAATGTGGTTAGTGGTGTAGCTTGGGGGAAGAGGTTACTTTCATTTTCGGAAGAATGGGGGGGGGGGGGGTATAAGAGTAGGCGATGTTTTTCAAAGTAGCTAAATTTCATCCACAGAAGATTTCATATGTGGACAATTGAAATGAAATCCCAGTTTATCGCGGAAAACAATTAATTTGTGAACTCAAGTTTTTAGCCATTTTTTCCACTTCTGTTAATTCAATTGGTGAACCGTTGCAGTAACACATGCACTCACATCTTTAGTGTAAGGAGCCAACAGCAATTGCCTCCTCAGCAGCGATGCTGGGTAACTCTAATCTACTCACCAGTCGCGGAAGGTAGTGTTCCTTTCAAAGGGGGGGGAGGGGGCTGAGGCTATTACCAGGCTTAACTTTGCCCCCTCCCCAAGCCCCCTCCATCACAGAATAAGAGAGTAAAAAGCCCCTTCTTCTCCCTTGCTCCGTGCCCTCCACCTTCCGCCTCTGCTACTCACACTAGTTTATCACTGGAAATTGGCCATTGGCCGTTTATTAATCTTTCATAAATCAGATTGCGCACATGTAAAAGATTGAAGGCGTATGACGACCTTTTTTGCTTTCACCAATGTTATGGCGGGATGCTTAACTAACTATTCAGTGTCTGTCTTCCAAGCACAGAGGTTAAACGACCGACTTGACCCCTGCTTAACTTTCCTCAGAAGGAATCTCCAGGGCCGTACCCAGAAATTTTTTTCGGGGGGAGGGCTGAGGGGGGGCTGGCCCAATCCTGCTTGTGGACGGGGGGTACCCCATGTAACAGATTTAGTTCACTTGGTGTCCAATTTCGGGGGGTGGGGGGGGGGGGCTGAATCCCCCCCCCTCCCCTGGGTCGGGCCTGGGAATCTCTTCCCCCTACGCGGTTGGGTACTGGTATGAAGCGATTCTGTCTGCATGATCACAGCCTACTACGGAGGGTTGATTCAGATAAAATGAGACGACTTTGCATTTCTGTTACGATGGTGTAATACCATGGCACCACCATCGGTTGTGTTCGATGTGAGAACCACGTTGTTGGACTATCGCCCGGCACCGTAATTTCCATTGAAGTAGGCTGAGTTTGAGGGACTCCATGGGAAGTTCGTTCCACACCTGCTGACACACTTTCCAAGCCCATCAACGGTTCTTGGTCGGCGACTTCCGAGCCGTCGTTTCAGGAGACCAAAACCACAGAAATCCATCGGTGATGCGTCAGGAGATTTTACAGGCACATGAGAGAAGGGAATAACTCGTATGCCCGTCTCCTGTTCCATCTTCCTGTAGTAAGCCACAGATGACTTGGCTTTACTACGTCGCTCCAGCCCAAGTAAGCGCTTTATGACGTCGCTCCAGCACAAGATTGTCATGAATTATTCTGGAGACTGTTGCCTGTGAAATACCTTTCCTTTGGGCTAGACTTCTCTGTGTGGGGGGATTTTCTTTCAGCACTTCAGACCGGATTTCTCGCACCACCTGAGCTGGGCGTGTTGGCTGGGGCTTGTTTCTGGTCTGCTTCTCTGCTCGTCCACGTTCATTAGATGGTCGCAATTTGTTCTTTTTGATTATTCGACCCACAGTAGCTTTGAATACCACAATACCATTTCGTTTGCATAATTCCACAATGCACGAAAGACTGAAGTTAGCGTCGGAAAGGCCAAACATATACCCTTCCCAAAAGCTGTGATTTTGGAAGCCATGTTTTAGCACGAAATGTCCCAAATAACAGCAACAAGTGTATACAAAGCTAATCCCCATGAATAGTGGACGAGTCATGCAAATCACATTCCGTCAAGGTCATACGCGGCGTTTAAAGTCGTCTCATTTTATCTGAATCAACCCTCCGTTTTACCAATATAGTAGGCTGTGGCATGACAATCCTACCCCTACGTCTTCTGCAGTAATACTGGTAATGCCAACGCCATCTGCTTTCTGTCCTCTCGCCATTCACTATACGTTTTTATCTCAGATGCCCTTTTTTAAATGAAGGGATGTCCCTTGTTCAAAAGACACGCCAAAAATTAGATATGGTCAAGAACAGATGAAGGGAAGTCCCCCCCCCCTTCATCTATTCTTGATATCCAGTAGTAGAAAATTAGCATGTATGCTTTAATTTACACATACCTTTGTATTTGCTACGATAAAAACTCCCTTATTGCAAAAACATGTTTCCAGGAGGTGTAGTCTGCCCAAAGTGGCTGTTTGCTGTACAATCTTCCTTGCAGCAATTTTTTTAGGGCAATTCTTCCACTGGTCATTTTATTTCAATTTTCCAAAATTTGAACGTTAGGCCCAGAAGCAATTGTCTTAAATTTGTGTGTTTTGTATGCAGAATGACGAGGAGTGGCACTGTCCATGCAGCATATGTACGTAGAAGCTAAAATGCATGAGTGTATGGGTTATGTTTAAAAGGACACTCTTTTATGCTTAAACGTTTCGAATATGTCGATACGAGTGTACAAACATGATTGCAAATTTTTAGCGCTGTTCTGCCATATGAGAGAAAGACGGGAGATTTTGTGGATAAGGCTATGCTACTTAGTGGCTATCTAAATTAAGCTAAGGTCAGAAGTTAATGTACAGTACTCTTGCTAACTTAGCCAGAGGATTGAAGAAGACTGAACATTGTTTCTCCATCATCTTCTTACCCTCATATTGATGGTTCGCACATTGTTTCACTAAAGAAAACTCATGAGTGCAAATAGGGGTTTCTCTTTAGAGGGGAGGTTTCTCCTTGGGATGGACCATGAAATTTTTATGAAAAGAAGTTTATTGCAAGGTAAATTGAGATTCTCGGAAATTAAATTCTTAAATTTTAGAGCCAAAGTTATTTGGATGGCTATAAGTTCGCTGGGAAGAATTCGCTGATATGATCCACAGAAAGTTCTCATTATTGCACGAGTCTCTTCTTCACATCTAGAATATCATTATCTTGTGACTGATATTATGGCAAAACTTTTTTATCACTTTTTCCCATGATATGGCCAACAGTTAGAATTACCAAGAGCTCATAAGGGCATGCTCTTATGAGCTCTTGGCATTACCTTACGATGGTGAAACAATTTGTGGCTATTCATTCGTAAGAACTACGACAGCATGCATGATGTATGTTTTCACTGGCGTTGTCATCAATTAACAGCCACGGGTGAAACTCGTAATCAGGCCGTGCCGATAGTCTGTAATATTCTCAGCTGAGAAATGGTTGAATTAGATGGAGTTAACCCAACAACAATTAGATCGATTAGATATGGGTGCTTTCCAACAATATCGAATTCAGTTTGGAAAGTTTTCTGGATACAAGTTTCATCCGTGATTGTTGAAAGTTTTGGTCAGGTATTAGCAATTGGTAGCAAGAGTGCATAACTTTTGGCGGTAAACATAGCAAACACCAG
>JAHWFO010016569.1:71952-103076 GCA_023313115.1 Rhysida immarginata
GGCCCAATCCTGCTTGTGGAGGGGGGTCCCCCATGTAACAGATTTAGTGGACATGGTGGCCAATTTCGGGGGGAGGGGGGTGCACTCCCCCCCCCCCCCGGGGCGGGCCCGGGCAACACCATCCTGTCTTCTAGGTGGTATTGGATATCCAGGGTATATCTGATATACAGGACCAACTAAAACAATAGGGACAAACTTCAAGGAGTGATTCCTCACAAGAAAAGTAACAAAAAAGTTTATATCAACCTATGTCCGGAAATGCATAGGTTTCATGGCAATAATTGTATGCACAACGTCATGCACCCAAAATAATACAGACCGTGTGGTTTTTTTCTGTTGCAGAGTTACTTTTGAGCGATCATTCTAAAGTGGAGGTACAATGGTTCGGTTTTCATATCAGGAACAAGTTGAGATGGTCCTCACATACGGAGAAGCACATGGTAATGATCGAGAGGCTGCACGGATGTACCAAGAATAGAACCCGGACAGATAGCACCACCCGAATCACAAAACGTTTGCAACCATCTTTCGGCAAACGTTCTGAAGCAATCAGATCATGGGAATTAACATCATGCTGCTAAAATGAGCGAGAATAGACTGAGCGCTCGTTATACCTCTGCCCAATTTAACATTTAACGCGTCCTATGAGATATTTTTTGTTCTGATTCTGGTCAGAAATAACTTTCTGAAGTTTGTCCCAATTGTTTTAGATTGCCATGACAATTTATTTCACAGACAATGAATTTCAAATTTAAATGTGGTCAGTCTCCTTTTAATGGGGAAAATCGTAAAATTAATAAAAACAAAAAAATAAATAATAAATAAAGTCACCAATCTTGAAAAACGATGAAGAAACTTGTGAGATGGAAGAAAACTCAAAGGATGTAGTCTATTGAAGATGTTGTTGATAGCAGAAATAAGCCCAGTCTATTGATGATGTAGATGAAGTCTTGTGAAGATAATGTTGATAGTGGAAAACGATAATCTTGAAGGAAGTGTTGGTTTTGAAATACAGATGAAATTTTGAAGAGGGTGATCCAAATATCAACATTATCTTCACAAGACTTCATCTACATCATCAATAGACTGGGTTTATTTCTGCTATCAACAACATCTTCAATAGACTGCATCCTTTGAGTTTTCTTCCATCTCACAAGTTTCTTCATCGTTTTTCAAGATTGGTGACTTTATTTATTATTTATTTTTTTGTTTTTATTAATTTTACGATTTTCCCCATAAAAAGGAGACTGACCACATTTAAATTTAAAATTAACCATTTAAACTCCTTAGATCAATGAATTTCAAAAGTTAATTTCTATTATCTATGTGCTTTCTTGCTGGAATTTTTTTTTATGTACTGGTATCTCATCTAGATCTATTCTCTGGTATACACTATTTTCAAAATATCTCATCATATTATTTTCAAAATTCGAGCCCTTTGGAATTTCTTCTGGGATATCCTCATTTAAGCCAGAATATAATTTATCCTAATTCTGCAACTTTCTATTTATCAGTCTCCTTGGACACCGACGTCCTTAATCATTTCCCGAAAAATTTGAACGACGTGTAATCTTTTTAATCCTTTTATTCCGATGCTGTATAATTCTTCTTTTTCCCACGATAACGGCCGCACCTGCCTGCACATATGGCGGTTAAGCTCGACAGTCACGCTACACTTCCGAAGCGGCAAATATTGTAATCACTTCTCAAATATCTCGAAGGCCACGCTCTGAAATATATAGTTTACTTTCGGTGCTAAGCTGTTGAGCTGTTGCCGTGGTGAAATAATTGCGCATGCCCTGTAAGAATCTGTGTATGCAGACCCAATGCCGGTCACGATCTTAAAACATTCGAAAATTCGATTAAAAAAAGGAGAAGGTATTTTACATTTACTAATTTAAACTCCTTTTTTTAAGCAACAAGGTTTTTTTTCTTTTTCTTTTTTTTCTTTTGCCGTTATCCTGTACGACACACTTAACTGATCGCGGTGCTTCTGTTTTATTTTCCAACGATTTCAGTACTGGAGATGTCAAATGTGGCTTTCATGGGGAAATATGCGTCGTCTTCTCCTCTTAAAAAGTAACCATTTATTTATCTTTTATATCAGAATACAAAAATAAACGTTTTATTTTCAAACTCTAAGAAACTCGCTCCTTTTATCGTGCAAAAAATGTTTTACCTTTTATCGGACTTGTGTTTGTATATTTAAATCTTATCGAATAAAGATTAAATAAATAGATAGTTGATGACTTCATAAAATAAGAGATAACATCTTTTTTCAATTTGGATTATTTAAAATTCAGTTAATGTCATAATTGTATATAAAAAGAAGCATAAAATATCTCCCAATTATTTCGGGCTCAGACGAGGCTTCACTGCAAAGCTTAATAAATAAGAGTTGCTCTTTGGATGCTAAGACTTAACATCTCATTAAAATTAATGTATGGCAATATTTATATGAAGTGTTTCAAATTCTGATTAGAGGAGTAGATTTATAACTCTCCGTCGACGAGAAATAACGTACAATCGTTTGGAAGTTAGTTTTCATTACTGTAAAAAATCGTTTGGTTTGACACTCCTATATGAATATTAAACAAACCCAAATCTTAAAAGATAATACTTATCTGTTTGTATTTCTTGACAATGACTTTGCCTCTTTATGGTTATTAAATTTGTATTGTGCCTATTCAAGCAGTGTTTCATGTTCCAAGAGTGGTGTGTATGGTTTCTGCAGATGTGTGAATTAGGATTCCATCAAAAAATTGACTGATCAATTGCACTTATAGAATTTATGTTATTGGTGGGAAGATTAATCTTTTTTCTTTAATAATTTTGAAAAACATATAAGATATTCTGAAATTTAGTTAAAAATATAATTTAAATATTTGTTATATCCTTTACAGTTCTTTGGTTTAAGAAAGACTAAAACCTCAATTCACAAAATTAAACAAATTCTGTTAACACCTATAGCCATCTTTCACTGTTGTTCCATAGTGTCTCTCTTCCTTTCCTTAGTTCTTTAGTTTGTTCATAGCCTTAAAAACTTTTTTAGGTTTGTTTTTTTCCCCCTTGTAGCAGATAAATGATTTTATAATTCGTAAGTTGTTAAATTAAAAAAAAAATAAAATAAATATTTAATTTGTATAAAGATGAATATATGATTGATCTTGTCAATTTATAGAGCTTAACAAAGCAGAACTTTCTCAAACACTAACCAAAATCCTAGATCTAAAAGATTAATCCTAGATCTAAAATCCTAGAACTTATTAATCATTCACTCTTTAAAACCAGCATGATTCCTTCCTCCTTCCTAAATAATAAATAGTGAAAGATTTCCATTTGGAAGTGACAACCTTTTGATTTCTTCAAAATAAAGCAAAAGAAAAAAAATGCTAACCTCTTATCCACAAAATAAGAGTTGTGGATAAGAAGATAATATGAGGTTAGTGGATCTTATTTTGTGGATTAAAAATTGGTATATTAATTTATTACATTTTATTTTATATTTTTATTTTTTTGGATAATTTATGTCCACAATTGTTTTGATCTATTTTTCAAAAGTTGTAAACTTTCTTGATTATTTTAAGCAGATGGTGTTGATGTGCTTAAATAAATTTTTGCATAAGTGACTATTTAACTAATTTTAAATTTCATAAAGGAATTGAGGAAATCTGTAATTGATTATCCTCTTTCTGTCCATATACGAGGGTTGGGGCGTAAGTCATGGCAACTATTTTTTTTTCTCATAGCTAAGGGATGATATCACAAAATGTCATATGTCTCGAGGAAACCGTTCATTCATAGTATATTTCCACAACACCAGATGGCTCTGCGATTTCCTTTTGTTGCATTGAGAACAACGTTAAATCAGTTCTTAGTCAACCACCGTGCAGGATGGATGTAACCCGAGTTGAACAACGCTCATATATCAATATAGCCGGTCTCCGCTGGCTTGGAGCACCCACTATACTCTCCGGACTTTTCTCGATGTGATTTTGACCTTATACGGACGGTAAGGAACCATTACGTGGTAGACAGCTTCGGACATGAATGGACATTGCAAATACGCGTATTGTGCAACAGGAGATGACTAGATTTCCACATGGTGAGAGAAATGGTGAAGCAGATGATATGGGCACCTGTCACATCGTTGGCAGCATACTGTGAACGTTCAGGGGACTACTTTGAGGCCCTTTAGAACGGGTATGTGTGCTGTAATGATTCTGGAACATGAAAGTTGTAATGTTATATCAACTACCTTAATAAACATGAAGAGCAAAATATTTGCGTGTTGCTAAATGTCCGTACATTTCCTCCATTCCTTGTCCTTTCATCTATATATTTCGCATTTTCCACCCACGGTCGAATTCTCACAAAAAAAAATAGTTGCCATGACTTATGCCCCAACCCTCGTATATTCCTTGCTTAGCCATTCAGCAAGATGTATGACTATTATAGTAATCCTACCCATTTTAAACTTGCTTGAACATTTCAGGTCTAGCTGGTCTCTTAAGCAAACTTTAATATATTAATAATTTTTGTAGTAGGGATAATGAATCTTAAATCACTGTATTATTTATCCTTTAAAATTATTTTTGTAAATATTTACTTTCTTTTCTACACTATAAATTCCCCCCCCCCTTTTTTTTTCCTCCCTCCCCTTCTTTCTCCTTTTAAGATTCTCACATTTTGTTTTCACAACACTTGTCTCAGACTATTTTTTTATATTAGGTTGTTGCAAAATTAATGGCCGATGTGTAGTGAATACCATAGCCTAATAATATGAAATCTGTACACTCCCGTCGAATCCCATAGTAAAAAACGTGCCGTTTTCTGCTGATCGTACAAGCAGCAAACCTAACGGATAGCCCCGGAACTTATTGCTAACTCGCGCATTGTAATGACGTCAAAATTCTCCAACCAATGGGAAATCGCTTTGTCAGTTGGCTATGGTTTGCTTCGAGTGGTCGTAAGCGATCTAAGATATTTATTTTAACTGCGTTAAAATTTCGTTTAATGGTAAAATATTTAAACTTCTGAAAAAGAATTAGTTTATAGCTTGCTTATATATATAAGAAAGAAAAAGAAGAAGCAGTAATATATTGTGATTGGAAAGTTAAAGCGAAATATCTTGAAAAATACACGCGGACTAATTCAAATGTGATTTTGGAGCCGTCCGCTAGCTGGTTAGTCATGCGCAGATGTAAATCAGGAATCAAAGGAAACCCCGGAGTGTACAGTCTTCGTATTATTAGGCTACGGTGAATACTTTAAAATACAATAACTCATTTCAATCAACACTTTACTAATCGAAGTAACATCCAACAGAGTCAACACACTTTTGCCAATCAGACATAAGCATATTTATTCCAGTGACTTAGAAATCTGGACTTTTTGGAGGCGACAAACACGTTGAAGGCTGTTTTTGCATCATCATGTTTTTGAAGCATCTCCCATTTCAAGGTCAAGATTCTTGAAAAATTGGTAGTTGGTGAAAGATCAGGTGGATGATCAAAAGTTTCGTAGCCAAGATCATTTAACTCCTGTTGGGTGACCATTGCGACATGTGGCTGATCATTGTCGTGAAGCAAGATGAGACCTTTCTGATTGACTAATGCTGGTCATTGTTGTTGAAGTTTCTGGTGTGCATGTCGTCGATTTGTTGAACATATGACCGGGAATGGTTTTACCCTGATTCAGGAAGCTGTACCTTATTTTGGTACAACTTGGGCATCCACTTATCAAGCTTTTTTACCTTTCCAATTTGCTTCAAGTAGCGAACGACTGTAGAATGGTCTACCTTGTGCTCTTTGTCAACTTCTCGTGTGGATTTACACGGTTGGCTTCGATTAATGTCTTCAATTGGTTGTTGTCAACTTCGATGGATGGCCACGATCATCCTTATTTTCAAGGATGGTATTGCCGCCATGGTATTTTTCAAGCATTATGGCCAAATTTGAACTCATGCAATAAAATGATGTGTATCTCTTGTGTAGACAGTATTTGATCTAATCTTTCACAACATAAGGCATTTGAACAAGTTTTTAGCATCGACTTAAAGAGAAAAACTAAAGCTTTAAAATGAGGTGCCACATGACTGTATTGGTCAAGAAATAATTTGCATATCGACTCGCCTATATTTACAAAATGCAATCGGCCATTAATTTTGCACCAACCTAATAAGATGGCACGATCGGATTTTTAAAGATGTCTTCCCGTTTCTCTTATCACATTTAAGATTTAATATCTCTTACCCAATAATGATCCTCTTGCTTTATTATTATTTTTCCTTAAGTTCTGTGGCTAATATTAATCATTGTACCTGCATAAAGAGACTGCCAATTTGATAATGCTGATTTTCATTATGTGCAACATAATTTTTTAACCACAGTAATATAGAGCAGAGCCAGTCATAAACACATTTGTACAGTTTGATAAAAAAGGACATTTCTCTTCCCCATGGGGAGCATCTCAAACAGGGGCCTGCAAATATTTGAATCTGTATTATATGGAGAATTTATATTTTACCTGAATCTTTCTAAAACTCTGATTATAAATTTTTTTATAAATTGTAGGCATTTTCAATTTTGTTTTGTTAATTTCTTGCCTTTATTTATTTTCTTGTTGTGATCTGTTGTTTGATATCTGACTGCTATCCCCATAAGTAGACAATTTCCCCTTTTTTTCTGTATTGCTGACACGATTAACATAATTTAATCTAATAGTAAGCATTTTTAACCCTTAACTACTCACGTTGGGTCAATATGACTCTATCATACCTTTTCTCCACCTGTTTTTATGACTACCAATAGCAAAACCAGGAAAACAGGAAACCACCGATCCACATAAGATGTTTATTCTAACATATGTGCATTTCGTTTGCCACGCTGCCTTCTTCAGCGTACACAAAGGATTTGATCAGAACGGATGAAACTGTTCAGATGAGGTACATTGAGTTACATGAATCCAACCACTGCCATCACCATAAACTTGCAGCCTTTAGGCATATAGTACACAGAGCGCTCGTGATTCCCCTGAATACCGAAAACGGGAAGAAAGAGCTCCAAACCATAAAGGAGTTTGCTAAACAAAATGGTTTCCATGAAAGCTTAGTTGACAATATTACCAAGAAGGTCAAATGCAAATTAGCCTTGCAGGATATCACCATGCTGCACAGAAGAAAGAAAACGGATGTGAGACTCGTCCTACCATCCAACCGACAACTAAATAAGGACTTAGAAAGAATCGCCAAAGATTTTGGCTTAGAAATCGCGTACAAAAGCTCCAACACATTGAAGAAACAATTAAAGGACCCCAAAGACAAGGTTAGCCCTGAAAATAAACCAAGCGTATATAAATTGCCATGTGCCAACTGTCTACTATGGACAATCCCAGAGAGCAGTCAATACCAGAATTAAGGAACATTTGGTGTGTATCAAAAGCAGAAAATATGGAGTGTCAAGGTTCGCAGACCATATACTCGCTTAAGGACATGACTTCAAACAGGAAAACTTTGACATCGTACACAACACTAGTAACCCCCGCCTACTAAATTTCTGGAGTCGTACGCGATCAACAGTGAAGACCACACAAGACTGTTGAACAGTGATGCAGGCCCTGTGGACGTGAGCCAACTGAAAGACATCGGGAAACTTTTACACCTACCGAAATTGACCAATAGACGAATTAATCCAATCGGACCAATGACGCCCCAGGGTGAACTATAGTCTTTCTATCTATGTTTATTTAATTATTTAATGTTGTTTATTTAATGTAACTCTTGTTAATGTACGTAAGAAATTTTTATAATTGGTTCTTTGTATATCACTCTGTACTATAAATAATGATGATGTAACTCAATGTACCTCATCTGAACAGTTTCGTCTGTTCAGATCAAATCCTTCGTCTGTTCTGAAGAAGGCAGCGTGCTGCCGAAATGCGCATACGTCAGAATAAACATCTTACGTGGATCAGTGGTTTCTCGTCTTCTGATTGAATATTGTCCACAGTGTTTGGCTCCATCTAATTCTTGACTACAAATAGTTTTTTAGCATTCGTCTTAAAGCTCTACCAAAGTAGATGTTGATAATTTATTGGTTCTAATTTTTATATGTTGTAGAAAGAACAGATCATGATGAACTGGGATGAGTAATTAAGGTTTAATTTAATGCAAGTAATTACAGGTTAAAGTTTTCCTGCTTTCCTTGATTATTAGTAGTGTTTTTGGATCTTGTTATCCACTGGAGGATACAAGTTTAACTGTTAAATAAATTGTTAAAAAAATATTTTGGATGAGTTTGCTTTACGATTATTTTTGCAATTGAATAACAAAATAATATGGGTCTTGAAGTTGTATAGCCTGACAGATGATCTGGCTTATATCTTTTTCAAACAATAATAATTTAGAAACAGAACAAATACTTATATGTAGACCAATATTAGTCTCCTGTGTGACCAGCCAGAATGGCGAATTCTAATTTTTTTTTTGTTGTTGTTTTTTAATACAGTAAACTCCGTGTAATTCGAATTATCGCTTAATTCGTATAAATTGCAAGGAACGTTTGATATCCTTTACATTTACTTTAAAATATTACTGCATAATTCGAATTATCGCCCAATTCGAATCAATCATCAAGTACATTTCATACACACTTAATGTATTTTTCATCGCCTAATTCAAACGCCATAGTTATTCCGAAAATCATTTGTGACTAATTCACAGATTGATATGAACAAGCTGTCAACGTTCCCAGTCCCGAACATCGTGCTACTAAAAACAGAATTGGCTGACTCTCCAACGGTAGCATTCGTGGGAACATGGATGATCGCAGAGAAATCACCCAGTCATATGAGGCATTGAGATCGGAAGCTGCTTGAGAAAAGCGTTCAATGCTTTCCAAACCTTCCGAGCATTTGGCTTAAGGATGAGATCGACGAAATATGTGAAAGATTCAACAATAAACTGATGAAAAAATATTCCACCACTCTTGTTCAAAATCAATTAGAGATTACTTCAAATAAACAGGCGAGTTGAAATGTTTCATTTCATTGTTTTTTCAATACATAATACGATTACTGATTACCCATAATCCAAAATACATAGTTTTTAGCGTAATCCATTTTAGTGTTTATAATTATGACCAATATTGTAAAATTCAAATTATTGCCTAATTCGAATTTTTTTGTTGGTCCGTTTGGAGTCGAATTACGCGGAGTTTACTGTAAATGTAAAGCTATTTATTATTGCTTTGTTGTTTGGGGAAACCAAAGTCTGATCAAGTCCGGAGGCGGACGCAAGAGAGGGCCAAGGCCAAGGACTCAAATGCAAGGAAGGGAAAAATTATGCGCTCAAATGGGAGTATTGATGTTTGGGTGTAGGAATTTCCTTACTATGTGACTTACAGGTGTTTAGAATTGTGGCTTTCTGTAAGGTTTTGTATAAGTGTGGGTTTAAATTTAGTGTTGACAGGCTTTTGTGTAGCGAGTGTGGAATAACCCCAGTGGCAGAAAGAACGATAGGAACAATGTGTACTCTGTTAACTCCCCAAAGGCGTTTTATTTCATGTGCAAGATCCGTATATTTAGTAATTTTGTCAGTGTATGCCTTTTGTAAATTGTGTGTGTTGGGGATGGAGATATCAATTATGTAGGTCACTTTGTTTTGCTTACCTACTAGTGTAATGTCTGGTCTGTTATGAGGGATAGTTTTGTCAGTGATTATGGCTCTGTCAAAATATAGTTTGTGTGGTGTTCTCTAAGACAGTGTCTGGGATATACAGAGTGTCCAAAAAGTCTGGTAACATGGCAGATATCTCAAAGCTGCCAGGTAGGCAAGATCTGATGAGTGTGGTTTATAGTATAATAGGGAGGGGGGGGGGAATTCATTGCCACACCCAAATTTGACTTTGACCCCCAAATTTAAGGTCATCCATTTGCTAACTCAAAAATTATTAAAGATAGAGAAAATTTTCCGATTGCTACCCTGTAGAGCAATACCACATTAGTCTAAAAACAATTTTTAATCACACCTATCCCCTTGAAAGATTTTAAGAAAATGGCAAGAGAAAGTCACTCAAGGTCAGGTTGGGCTGACCAGGTTGGCTGAGGTTTCTAACACATTTGAATTGCAGTGAAGCAAATCTCAGCCAACCTGGCCAGTCCAACCTGACCTTGAGTGACTCTTTCTCGCCCATTTTCTCAAAATCTTTCAAGGGGAAGGGTGTTATTAAAAATTGTTTTTAGACTAATGTGGTGTTGCTCTACAGGGGTAGCAATCGGAAATTTTTCTCTATCTTTAATAGTTTTCGAGTTAGCAAATGGATGACCTTAAATTTGGGGGTCAAAGTCAAATTTGAGTGCGGCAATGAATTCCCCACTCCCCTATTACCTATAAACCACACTAATCAGATCTCTCCTACCTGGCAGTTTTGAGATATCTGCATGTTACCAGACTTTTTGGACACCCTGTATTTATAGTATGGAGTGTGGATGTCTCTAAGCTTGTGAATCTTAGCTAGATGTTGATGTATGACGTTGGCTACCTGGTTATGTCTGTGTAAATAATCTGTCTGCGTGAGTATTCTGCAACTGGATATGAGTTGTTGGATGGTTTCCTCTGCAATATGGCATTTCCTGCAAGACCCATCAGCGGAATCTTTGATGTTTTCTGTAGCTTTTAGTGTTAATAACCTGATCTTGTATGGCAATCATGGTTCCTTCAGTTTCCCCAAAGAGACTCCCTTCACTTAACCAAAAGTTCGACGCTTTTTTTGTCACCGTACGGCTGGTTGAAGTCAAAAGGATGTTTACCATATAGTTGCTTTCCGAGCCATGATTGAAGTTTAGTGCATGTTGTAGGAATGTTATGGGTGTTCTGCATGCTCTTCAGATTCAAAGGTGTGTATTTTGTGTCAGCCATGCAGACTGCTTTGTGTGTAATGATGTGTGCTGTTTAGAGTAAAAGAATTCTCTGAGTGACTGAGTCTGTTTCTGGTGTAGATCTATTATATCAATAAGACCTTTGCCTCCCTCTGAACGAGGCAGGGTGAGTCTTTTAGTAGCTGTGTGTGGATGGTGCTTTCTGTGCTGTATAAGCAGTTTACGTTGTCCTTTCAAGCCCCTCAAGATCTGTGTGTCCACTGTATGACTCCAAAGGAGTAGGAGAGTATTGGGATGGCATAAGTATTGATAGCCTTGATTAAATTTCTGGAATTTAAATGTGTTTTAAGTATTGCCTCTAGCCTATGAAGATATTGTAAATCTATTAAGAGTTTCTTCAAAAATTAAACAAGTTATCATTCTCTCAATTGTAGGAGTCATACAATGAAGCCTCTGTCCTAAACGATCCTTTAAAAACAATGGTTCAATGGCAACACATGTGAGGTCCAGGGGTGTGCAGACTCAGCCTAGCACGGCACTTCGCTTGAAATGTGACCGTGAATACCAGAAATTAACAGCTAAACTTGATACACAGTTAAAAAATGATATGAATAGGTAAGTATTTATGCAGTTGTTATTTAGTTGCATCCTTTTATAATGCACGTATAAGATGCATGATATGTAATGATATGATGCTTAATTCATTATTAAGACAATTTCCTATGTAAAAGCAGTCATTACATATATTATGAAAGAAAGGAGGACAGAACATTTTCTGTTCTAGAAAACAATACTCCATCTTGAAAAAATAACTTCAGCTAATTGAAAATTTAGTACTTAAACAGAATAAATTGTTTTCAATATAAACCATTTATATCTTCTAGTCAGAGTTAAAATTGATTGTTGGCTCAATGGCTAAATACATTGGGTGCATGGATTTAATAGATTATGTACTTATAGTGAAACATTCTTATGGAATATACAGGGCGTCCAAAAAGTCTGGTAACATGGCAGATATCTCAAAGCTGCCAGGTAGGTGAGATCTGATGAGTGTGGTTTATAGGTAATAGGGGGAGGGGGTGGAGAATTCATTGCTGCACTCAAATTTGACATTGACCCCCAAATGTAGGGTCATCCATTTGCTAACTCGAAAACTATTAAAGATGGAGAAAAATTTCCAATTGCTGCCCTGTAGAGCAACACCACATTAGTCTAAAAACAATTTTTAATCACACCCTTCCCCTTGAAAGATTTTGAGAAAATGGGCGAGAAAGAGTCATTCAAAGTCACGTTGAGCTGGCCAGGTTGGCTGAGGTTTCTAACACATTTGAATTGTAGTGAAGCACATCGATGGGAATATTCTTTTCTTAAGTGGCTCTTTCTCGCCCATTTACTCAAACTCTTTCAAGAGGAAGGGTGTGATTAAAAATTGTTTTTAGACTAATGTGGTGTTGCTCTACAGGGTACCAATTGGAAATTTTCCTCTATCTTTAATAGTTTTCGAGTTAGCAAATGGATGACCTTAAATTTGGGGGTCAAAATCAAATTTGAGTTTGGCAATGAATTCCCCACCCCCTTATTACCTATAAACCACACACATCAGATCTCTCTTACCTGGCAGCTTTGAGATATCTGCCATGTTACCAGACTTTTTGGACACCCTGTATAAGAATGATATGCAAAAACGAAAAAAATCAATTTTTCTCATTCTATAGATTGAGCATGAAGTTAAATTATAGAAAACATAAAGTGACAGGCAAAGGATTCTGAATTGCAAAAGAGCAAATCGGATAAATTTTTGATCGATTCTGGTAGTATGGTAATTAGATACCCGAGTGAGTATATTAAATATAGATAAAGGCTATTGGACGTTTCCAGTTACTGATGTTATTTCCCAGAGGTTATGATTTGAAATATTATTTCTCCCTGCGGGTTTTCTCAATGAAAATGGGTTTTTTTTTCCCCTCAATTTATGAATTCATACAGTTTATCATATCTTTTCCATAGTCACTTTCTCTGCTGTATCCTTCCCACGTTCCAAACAAATCAACACTCCCTCCTTTTCCTTTGAATATTTTTTCATCCTCTCCCAACAATCAGCTCGTTCGTTAATCATCATGACAATATAGTTAAAAGGTTCGTAAATTATATTGACCTCGAATAAATAAATTAAGTTGATAATAATGGGTAGTAATAGAACATTGGTGTTACATGTTTTAGGACTTGGTTATAGGTGAACCAAGTTAAGACTATTAATTAATTCTCTTGACGTTGAAGTATTTAATACTTATTGATAATATTTTTAATTCCTTCAACAAAAAATTAATAAACAAATAAATAGGTATTAAAACATATTCAATAACTGACAATTCTTATCCAAGTTAAGACTATAGTTACTTGGATCCTGTAAGTGCTGGACCAATAGAATTACCTTGATTTTTATAATTCTACGCATTTCTTTATTATTAAGTCTTTTCTTTTTTTTTCATGAGGTAACTAGCTTTTCTGCTTTCACAGTCATATACTATTATTCTCCATGCTGTCATGCGCCGGCCAAGTGGCCGAGAGGGCTAGGGCGTAGGCTTTCTAGTTCTTGAGTCAGCCTGGCCGTGGGGTTGAATCCCGCCGTGGGCATGGATGTTTGTGTTTGTCCCGGGCTGCGTACAGATATAACTTGTGTAAAAGGTGCAAAATGACCTTAGTAGTCAACGCCTAAATTTCTAGAACACCCCCCCCCCCCCATGCTGTCATGCAAATGAAAGTCACAAGATATGACTTGTCTAATAGAACGTTTATCCTCCTTATGGAGGATGACTTTTCAACTTCATTTGTGTCACTTCTTCTGGGTGGAGCAGTATCTATGTGATGTAATCTTACATAAAACTATAGTTTATTTAAATTTTTCTTAATATTTACTCTAAGATACTAAAATGTTTGTTATTCACTGATACTGATACTTTTGGTTCACTTTGACTATTATTTTTTTCTTAGGGTGTGTTATTATACTCTTTTTTAAAGATTAGTTACAGATTTTGATTTTGTGAATTTGCAGGTGCTATGAAGAATCGCACCATTCTGATTTTACTTTTATCACAAAAACCGACAACATAACTGCTCATAGTTCTATACTACAAACAAGAGTACCACGGCTTTATAAATTACTGCAGTCACAAAACAACTCTGGCAATTTTTGTTATGTTCCTCAAATTGAAGCAGAATTGCTAAAATCTCTTTTAAGGTACTGTATTTTATTCTAAATTTTAAATTCCATTTTTTTAAAAGTAAAATGATTAGATATTACTTAAATTTACAATATGATTAAATAAAAATATTTGTAATTGTATTATTATTTTAGTTTTGGAAATGCATTGTATGAATCGATCATATAGCTAATGCTACTGAAAAAAATTTACAAATTTAATGCCCTTTGAAAAATATTTAATAGGACATCCCCCTCCCCCAATTATGTAATAATTTTGTCATGTTTTGATTAAATTTAAATAATTTCTGTTATTTATTTTCATTTTGCTTTACTGGGTTTTTTTTTTTTTTTTTTTTTTTTATAAAGGAAAATCTATGTAGAAGATTATATTGAGGAGGAAGAAAATTTCTTGATTGAATATATGTTTAGAGTTGAAGAAGGGTTTAACCATTTTAATTGTGTCAGTGATAAAATGACTGACAGTGGTCTGTCAAATGATTCATGCAATTTAAGCTTAACTGCTTCCTTAGAAAATAAGTGGGAACACTGTGATAACTCAAAAGCTGATTGTGATTCAATATTAATGGATAATAATAATGAACATATGCAAGATGATTCTGGAATTGATGATTTTCTTCCTTCTAATATCAGAACCAGGCAAATTCCAAGTGAGAAAACACTTGATATGCAAGATGAAGATTATATCATGTTTTCCAAAGCTATTTCAGAAAATATGAGTGGTTCAACAGGTAGTAATTCATTGTTTACAAATGAACTTAATGTTTCTTTATCAAGTGATTCTAAAGATTGTACATTAAGTAAAGATTTAGATGAAATCCACAATGGTGGGACAGAAACTGATGACACTCTCGATCAAGAAGCAGCTGGAAGTGATTGCTCAGAAGATAAAGTGCGTACTTTGATTCGACGAGACACTTTTGATTTGATAGAACCATCAGTTGATGATGAAGATAATTTTCAGCAAGATAGTGATGCAGAGGAAGTAGATGAAATTAAAGATGGTGAATCGGTCATTGTCTGGGAAGTAGGAGGCGATTTGTTTTCAGTTAAAAAATGTGAAAATAACAGTGAAAATACTAAGGAAAAGGTTAATGGAGAAGAAAATATAATGACAACTTCCATTCCAAATAACAGTTCCAGTTCTGATAACAATCCAAATTCTTCTGAAACCCCAACTAAAGATGAGGGTCTAATTGCTCTCTCTGCTTCAACCAGCACAGATGATGGAGTCTCTTTAAGTAACAGCTTTACTGCTACTATGTACAATGTTTTCAGTCCTTCTGCTGCAGATGAATGTGGACATACAAATAATAGAGAACATCATCCTGATGTGATTAATAAAGAAAAAATTTGTCCTGCTGAATTGGGAGCAGGTGCTCGTCCTAAAGATTTGCTTACGAATTTGCACAGGACACGATCTTATGATGGAAAGTTTAAATCAGATGACTTAAGCATCGAAAATGATAATATAGAAGAATGTACAATATCTCCTCTGAATAATAATACAAATGACAAAATTCCTTTAAATGATATTACAATGAAACACTCTAATAGTAAACTATTTTCTCCCGATAGTATTATTAGTGACCGAAGCCCAATTCTTGAAAGAACTGGTTTTATGCATAACACAGTGCAGATCTTGCCCATCTTGACAGACTATGAAGTTATTCATTTTGATGAAAGAAGTAAATGTGAAATTGGAAAGAAAACTTTGTCAAGAAAAAGTAGTGATTCTCTTTCCCCTGATGCAGATTCTTTAAATGTTGATCCTATTACACCTAGCAGTGGTCATAATAAAATAATAACCAGTTCAATAGAGAGTGCTTCTACAGCTGTTTCTCTTATTACAGAAGTTGATGAAACACAAAATTCAATTTCTGATAATAAAATGTTGACTGCTGAAAAGGATGATAGTAAGATTATTGAGAGAAAAGACACCACTGAAGAGAAGAAGAAAATAGAAAATGTCCCCGTGCTGTCTGGTTTTAATATGACTGTTAGTGAATGTGTTGATGATACAAAACAAAATCAAGAATCTTCATCTAAATCAGGATCGTTTTTCGTTTTTATTGATGTTAATGATCCCCCTTTAAAAAATGTTGAAACTTGCAAATTGGAGATGGCCTCCAGGAGACGCCGTATGACTTCTGGTACATCTGAGGATGAAAGCTTATCAATTAATAGAAGCCTTTCTATTGATACGTCACGAAAGGACTCTTATTCGGAAGATGATACTCAGTCCGATCGTAGCTCTAAGCTTGGCACTAGCCCTAAGACACCAACTTCGGTATATATGTATATTGAAGCTGGTAGCTCTCCAAAAAATGTGACCACTAAACGATCACATCATGTTCCTCGGCCATTATCTCAAGAAATAACTAGTTCACCATCAGCCAAGGGCCACGTTCGGAAATTAAGTCAAGGTCATGAGCCATTATATATGGGCAATTTTGATATTCCTGTGAAAATGAGGACAATTCAAACAGTAGAATCAAAAAATAAATACAAAACTTCTGAACGAGAAGATGGACTATCTTCTGAGAAAGAAGATGAAGTTGAATTAATATATTCTGAATTTTTAGAGTCTGCTAAAACTGAGGACTCTAATTCAGGTGAGAAATAATAACTTTTGATTTGTAATTATTTGTATTCTTTCTTATACATTACTATGCAAAACTATAATAAAGTAAACAATAATAATCAGTTTCTAGGAAAGGAAAGTTATTTATTTGGTTTTAGATAAACAGTTAAGAAAACTCATTAAATTTGGCATTTTAAAGAGTAAAACTAATTTCATATGTTTACTGGCCTATACAATCCATTTTTTCTTTTTTATCAAAAATCAATGTATCCAAATATTTTACTGCATCCTACGCACCAATTATATTAAATAAAAAAATCAAGTGCCAAAAATGGATTTTAAAACTAGAGGATTGGGATTGATTACTGTGAGCAGCAGTTCATCAAATATAAAGTATTTCTAATAACAGTAATACAATAAATTGATACCAGTTTATTTCTCTTTAGCTATTGTGAATTTGCATTAAAAAAAAAAAAAAGCACTTAAATATAATTTTCTATAAACGTGTTAATAATTGTACCAATATTATTTTCTTTCAAAAATTGCCATTATATACAAGGGTGCATCTTACAGGATGGCAACTAGGATAATTTATATCCTGGTGCCCTTGTAAAAGTCGAGTTAAAGAATTTTATAGCAATTAATTCTTGCTTGCAGCAGGATTTGAATCCAAGATCTGAAAATTAATATCACAGCTCTGTCTTATCTGGCATCATGAATCTGATAAGCAGTGTTGGCATCGCTAGATAATAAATCTAGTTCGCTAAGCTACCGCTATATCAACGAAAATCTAGCTAATTACCGCTACCGCTATGTCGACGAAATATCGCTATTGCTACCGCTACAGCTAAAAAAATAGCCAGCCATTGCTACCCTTTGCGGTGTGATGAAATAAAGAGAAGGGTAAAACAACTTGACATTATATACCTTTTTCTCATATTATGTCAAATTATATGATACAGTTTAAGAAAACACACATTTATTTAACAGAACATTTTATTTTTTTTTAATAGCACAAGTTTTTCAAAAGTATTTGGCGATAGTCTGTTTCCCAGTGAGGTTAAAATCAATTTACCACAACTGAACAAACGCTCAACTGGAGTACTAGATGTGATGCTTGTATTGTAGCGTAAAAAGATTTTTTTTATTACTGGATATTTCTGAAGCATTTCAACTTCCCTAGAAGGATCTGCCAAGTATTTGTCCACGACTGCTGCTGATGAAGAAGCATTTCCCATCTCATAAAAATCAAGGTCTTCATCAGTTGATTCTAAAATAACATTACATATGACTACTTGACTACAAATGCAAATAAAAATCATGTACTTTGTGATTTTTCGAAGTTTTCTGCAGGGAGAAATGGTTCAACTGCATTTGTGAGCAGTTTTCTTGCTCTGGAAGTTTGTCCTTCATCTTCATTCCATGATAGCTTGAACATTGGATGAGTGACAGCTGCCAAAATCATTTGATCATCATGGAAGTAGGAACCAAATCTTTTGTTTAAACCATTCAAAAGAGCAACAATTAGAGGTTTAACATATCTTGAATCTGTTTCTTTCAATTTTTTCTGAATGGACTGGATTGTTGGAAGTAGAATGCCCATGATACATTTTTTTTCATTCTGTCGCAGATCTGCAATAGTGAGATTAAAAGGAAATATAAGTCATAATGATTGACAGTACAACATATATAAGCTTGCTTAAAATATCTTAAGTGCTTACCCAAACTTTTTGCTAAATATTTCATTACTTTCAAATACTCATCCAAAAAATCCAAGTCTCTTTTTTGAAACTGTGGTATTTTCAATGTTTCACACAACTTCAACCTTATTTTCTGAATGGCATCGAAATAAGAGTTCCATCTTTTTACACATGGAATAATTAAAGAAATTTTGGCAAATTCATGAACAGTGTCTGCAGCTTTCACACTCCTGGAATACTTGTTCCATAAGGATGAACACTTGGAAAACACAACCGATGAAATGTTTTTGTAGACAGAATTTTCTTTAAGCGCATTTTGCCATAAAGTTCAATGTATGTGCCGCACATTGAAAGTGAGGCGATAATGTGCAAATGCTTAGCTCAAGTTCATCATCATTGCTGCCAAACTCGCCATTCATCAGAGTTTCAGAGAGACTTTCATGTACAATTTCCATTTGGTCATCACCCGAGGCATCTTCATCTGAATCTATTGCATGTGTATGATCACCAGCAGCAGCAACAGGGAGGGAATTAGAAAAATCTTTCATTTCTTTTGCAAACACCTAAAATGAGGGTCAAGAATAATTCTTGTACATATCAACATAAAACAATTAAACTTAATTAATTGAAATTAGACTATTACCTGAAAGGCCTTAACAAAGTTAGTCCCATTGTCTGTAATGTTTCTTGTAATTTTCTGTGAAACATTGAATGAGGTAAATATTTCATCCAATTTAGTGGCAATAAGAACATGTGTATGAGGTCCCATAATTCTTGAATTACGAGTAAGTGTGTCATCTATTCAGTGAACGGTAACACCCATAAATCCTTTGTGTTGACTACTCCAAATGTCTGTTGTTGTGCATACTGTCCAAGGTGTCGATTAATTTTTTCTTCATGTGATCATATTTAAGTAGTATTGCCTCCTTGATGGTTTTTCGGCTGGGTATGGACAACAGAGGAAAACCTTTTTCCATTAGCTCCCTGAAGTCTTCCTCTTCAACCTTGCGAAAGGCATGCATGCCATTTATAATGTATTCAGCAATAAGTGAGTTAAGCTGCATATAAATAACAAAAAAATTAATTTAATGAAATGTACTTTATATAAGAAAGAAACCATTAAATATATTTACTTGAGAGTGTGAAATTGCAGGTTGCTTTCTAACATATTGCCCAATAGTAGCAACTTTTTGCTTCTTAGCTGGGACGGATGCTAAGGAACTTGTGAACGATCTCTTTTGCTTCAATTTTTTTTGTTCCTCTTTATTTTTTTCATATTCATTCAGTTGTGTTTCATGTCTTCTGGTCTAGTTGTATAGGATGGATAATGGAAATAAAGGCATACTTATACTAATATTTCTAGCATGCAATGATTCTAGCAATTAAATTAATGTTTTTTAGTAGTGTGCAGTATACCTAGTAAGTAGTACCTACCTTTAAGTGTGTTATCAAATTGCAATTGCTGTCCATTTTGTTCGAAATGATTTTACCACAAACCATACACTTCACTTTGTAAGTAGTTGCACTTTTCTGTAGAGTCTCTGCATTCTGCTTAAAGTATTTTTCCAGCAATCCCAATGATGGCAATTGATTGAAGTCATCTTCTACATCCTTTATATCTACCTCTGCTACTACATCTAAAGTTTCTGAACCCATCCCTACACAGCTGTCCCCACATATAAAAACAGATTCTGAAATAAATAAATCTTATAATTGTTATCTCAAAGAGAAAATCGATTCATATTGGATGCAGGATTCCCACTGAAAATCCGCATTCGCACTGAAAAAAATTCCCTGACTTTTCCCGGTTGATCACATAATTTTCCCTGATCACCAGCACCAAAAAAATCTATTTTGATAGAATATTATTGACATTTTTCAAATTCTTTGTTCCAATTTCGCATTTTTTGGCTGATTTTGTAAAATTCACTGACTTTTCCCAGTCGCTAGTAGGGATGTGCTATATTCTTCGCTATCGATAAATATCAGTCGTTTCCCCTTGCAATTTATCCCTAAATAAATATCACCTTGCAATAAATCCGGTACTTAAAGTAAAATAAATGAAATAACAAAAAACTAACCTGAATGAAGAAGAATAACAACCTTGATAACGACGAGCGTAGAGTCCAAATGATTACCCTACCTATGACTACTTGATGAGAACCTACGAACGAGCACATCTTTATATGCAGAAATGACCAGGGTAAGGCAGCATGGGAAAGGTCGAAATTAGAATGGGTTAGATGAAGAGGCCAAAGAGAAGGCATACACATTAAAAGACGTTTAATAATCTAAAATCTTTCGGATTGGTTTATTAATGGAACCAAAAAAACGCCCAAATTAATCGAAATAATCAAATAAAAAAATCCGATATAACGAGTTGGACTTATTCGAATCTTTTTTTCATATTTTAGCGAATTTTCAGCGAAATATAAGTGAAATATCGCTTGGATTAAAAAAAAAGCTAGCGACACTATAAATTCGCTGACTCTGTTTGGGAAATAAGTGCGTTATGAAATCACTACAATAGCGATAGCGACGCTAATAGTAGCGCGCTATTTTTAGTGGTAGCAGTGCCAACACTGCTGATAAGGGGTTCTCAACCAGTGGTACAGTTTGTGCAATATTGTATTTGTATATATTTTAAGTCCTGCTGCAAATATGCTTTATCGCCAGCGACATGTGTTGCTCCTTGGGCACTGTGCATGTGCCGATTTTGCTCCATGTTGCTTCTTGTCGCCCGAGTGTGACCTCATTGTCGCCCTAGGTCACGCGCATTGGGGGAAAAAAAACTGGTTTTTAGGCGACATCGCCTCTGCTGAGCTGAACTCACAAGGGAAGTACACGAAGTTGTACTACGGACTTTTTATTTTTTTTGCGCGCAAGCATACCTTGGAAGTCGTGCGGCGGTGGCAGCACTTCATTCAAAATGGATGTGAAATAACATGGTGGTAAGGCGAGAAGCAAAATTGTTAATGGCGGACACCAAAGAATTGCAGTTATAGCAGGGTTATTAAGCACAAAGCCTTAATTTTACTCTACAATTATTCGTCTTGAAATAATTTACAAGATGAGGTGATTAAATAATTTATAAGATGATTAAATAAATTTATAAGATGATAAAATAATTTATAATTTATAAGATGATTAAATAATTTATAAGCATCCATGAATACTATTTTTATTTAAAATTATAAAGTACCACGATACATCGCCTTGCTGCTAGTTTCAGACGATGCCAGCTTCGGAAAATTTATGAAGATTACCAAATTAATTAATAAATGAAATAATAAATTAAGGAAATGGTTATTAATTACTATAGGGTCATTCTTGGTTTGCTTGGGGGTCGATTCCTTCAATGAAAGAAAATGTACTTCAAAAACTGCTTAGTTATGGAACGAGATATGCTTCTTGAGATTGATATAAAAGGAACTTGCATGTCTTGCAGAGCCAAACTGTCAACATCTACATTTATTATCATCAACCAATTAACTTTTATGATCAAATTAATTGAATACCTGAAGAATTTTGTGGGGAAATAGCACACATTCACTATTTAGTGATGGCTCTGCAGCCTAGTACAAGACCTACAAGAATTTTGCAAATTTATGCCATCACCAAACTGACTTTAATTGCACTGCAGAATGGAATTTTTTGCTACAAGTCATGGTAAGTCCCCTTGTGATGGTATTGGTGACACTGTGAAATGCCTAGCATCTCGTGCCAGCCTTCAGTGTTCCATTGATGACCAAATTTTGACACCAAGAAATTTGACTACTGTAATCAACAAATAAAAGGAATCAAGTTCTTTTTCATTTCTAAAGAAGAAATTGATACAATCGGAGCCAGTCAAGAAGAAAGATTTAAGGATTGCAGGTTGCAGGTACACGTGAATATCACCACTTTATGCCCATTAATGAACCTCAAATTCGAATTAGCAGGGTTTCCAATGATACAACATCATTTATAGCATCCCTGAACCCGTTTGCTGTAATCGATTCACCAACCCTCTCAGTTGCTATTCTTCAGCCAGGGTAATACATTACTTGTGTTATGACATATGGTGGATTGGCAATATTTGTGAAGTTTCAATTGAAGAGCGTGATGCTTTGGTCAATTTCATGCATCCACCTAGAATTGCTTGCTCATTTCATTGGCTCTCTAGGAAAGATACCTGAGCAGCATATTATAGCCAACATTCCTGCTCTTACTGCAACAGCTATGAGAAGGCAATACAGTTTGAAGGAAGCAATTATGCTGAGCATAAACAATAAATTTCAATCTATTGTGAAATAATAAACAACAGTGTGACAATCATTTAGATGTCTGTGCTAAAAAGTGTATCAACTTCGGCTTGGGATCCATAAAGAAACCCACCTTAGGCTTGGGATCCTAGGTTAAGACCCTTCAACATTAGGCTTGGGATCCTTGGAAAGAAACCCCAACATTAGGCTTGGGATTCATGGCAAGTAACCTACATTCACCAGGCTTGTGAACCTACAGTAAAGAACCACCTGTGGCTGGGGGTGGCCGTGGCCTGGTTGTCTCGTTGGTTGGCTTGCTAATCGATGGAGTTCAGCAACTTCAGGCGCGGCCAGCTGCTGGCTGGGTGACGGCCAGGGCTTGAGGGCCACTGCTGGCGGGACAGCTATTTGGGGCACGGCTGTTGGAGGACTTTAGTCTGACCCATTTGCCAAGTGACCATAGCTGGTTTTTCAGCAGTTGGTGACAGCCACTGGTTTGTTTGTCCGCCAGCAGCTCTTCCATCATGAAACCCCCCGTGCTTCGGAGGGCACGTTAAGCCGTCGGTCCCGGCTGCTACTGTCATCTTGTAGCAGTCGTTATTTACTGGGATGGCGCAAAACTCCCTCGTAGGAGTAGGTGCCGTAATCTACCCTCTGTACTAGATACTAGATACCACCTGTGGCTGGCCTTGCCTAGTTTTTGGGCGTGGCCCCTGGGTGATGGGGTTACCAATTTACACCTTGATTAAATTTGTGAAGAATTCATTAATGGTGTGAATTTGTAGTGGCTCTACCACCTTGGTGGCATTGTAACTTTATTTTAATAATAAATAATAAATTAATAATAATAATGATAATAAATAAATAAATGTGAATTTATTAAAAGTGTGAATTGGTAGTACTTTTACCACCATGGACCAATAAGTATTTTTGTTTGTTAAACGTTCTTTATGAAATTTTATAACCATTAATTTCATTGTCCAATGATTGAATGATCATAAAAGTTATTAATAAATGTAGATGTTGACAATTTGGCTGTCCAGGACAAACAAGTTCCATTTATATCAATCTGAAGAAGCATGGCTCATTCCATAACTAAGCAGTTTTTGAAGTACATTTTCTTGCATTGAAGGAATCCTGTGCCCGAAGGCATGTCCTCCATAAAACTCATCGGCTGCTTCTGGAAGGCTTCCAACTGCTACTCAGTGAGCTGCTTATCTGGCTAGCCATCTAGGACAACTGCCATCTTGATAGTTGTTAAAGCTTCATGAAAATTCCCAGGTTTGGGTTTCTTCACGGGCTTTTTGCCCTCTGAAGGAGTGTTACCTTCAGACATACAGTAGCGCTCAGAATTTAAGGCATGAGTACACTTTTTTATGTAAATTTAAAAACGATTATCGGACTGAACCAATGCACTGGAACTCCAACGAATGGGCGAAAATCCTCTGGAGTGACGAATCTAAGTTTCTGCTTTTTGGAACAGACAGAATACAGTATATTCAATGCCCCAAGAACAAGCGTTTCAATCCAAAGTACCAAGTGCCCACAGTGAAGCATGGAGGGGGATCTCTGATGGTTTGGGGTTGTTTTAGTAGAAGTGGGGTGGGTCCTCTTGTGCATGTTGTTGGTACTATGGATAAGAATATGTAGAGATATTCTACAGAACCACACGCATCCCCACAGAAAAAACTGCATGCCCAGAGGCTGGCTATTCCAACACGACGACCCCAAACACACGTCAAACCTTGTTAAGCATTATCTGGCTTCCAAAAAAGTTCGAATACTTGACTGCCCATCGTAGTCCCCTGATCTCAACCCTATCGAACATTTCTGGGAGGTTCTGTTTTGTCGCTGCAAAGACAAAAGGGCATCGAACTTGGATGAAAAATTTCCAAAGCTTCAGGAAGAATGGTTTAAGATTCCGTCCGAAACCATGACAAATGTAGTAGATTCTATGCCTAGCAGATATCAAGCTGTTATCAAGAGTAACGGCTATCTGACTAAGTACTAATGTATGACATCTTCTCCTTTGATTTCTCACTTTTGTTTCAGATTTGCAACATGTTTGGTATGAAATATTTAACCAAAGAAAAAATTTAACCAGTGCCTTATTTTGCGAGCACACATAAATGACAATTTTCTTTTTTTACAGCAAGATGTTATAAAAAAAAATTGAGATATTTTTATTTATAAACTTGTATTTCCATGTCATCTATCACTTGTTGAAAAAACTCGCAAGTCTTATTGTACTGTTAGAATAAAAGCCAAAAATTGTACTCGTGCCTTATTTTATGAGCGCTACTGTAGGTCTTTAGGTCGGAGTTTGTACCTCCTTAACAGTGGGCTGTAGGCCAACCTAGGTTTTTCAACCTTGGTGCCTTTTGCTTTTTTCTTCTTGGGTTTACGGCGTCTAGCTGGCCCAGGAGTTAATTTTGAGTAAGTTTTGCCACTGTCCTCGCCCAAGGCCACCTGCTGTGAGGCATGTGACGCTTCAGGTCCAGAAGCAGCATACTGAGTGGGTTCAATTGATTCAACCATGGTCATTTCTGCCGTGTTGATATCGACTACTCATTCCTGGTCACCCGCAGGGTCACCAGGTGAGATTAAATACTTATTACTATACATAAAGACTGTAATAAAATGCAGGATTGACAGTCCATCCTGGGAGGTGTTTGTACACCGGGATAAGGATAGATACTCTTGAATGTTGCCAGGTAGACAGGAGGCTCCATATAGTCACTGTAACCAAAGTGCCATCCACCTTTCAGCACGGGTCGCATAATACCTTGGGTTCGGGAGTTGGTCTGCATCCCCTTATTGGATATTTGGGGATGTCCTGAGTTGTATTCAGCATAGGATATTTGCCACCTGCTGATGCACCCAGTACCCACTCAAGCCGTGGGAATGAAGACGATAAAGAGACAAGTAGTGTTAGAAGAAGTCACCTCCTTGATGAAGTCAAAAACGATTTTTGTAAAACCATTGTCCTTCCATACAATGTGAATTTAAACAGAGGTCTTAAAAGGATTTGCAAAAAATTCGACTTTAAAGTAGCCTTCAAAAGTTCGGATATGCTGAGGAAAAAGCTCAACATGGTAACTGACATGATTCCCAGAGAATACTGTCTGGGGTTTATAAATTTGAATTTTGCTTTTGCAATAAGTTTTATCTGGGACATTCAAAAAGAGGGGTAAAAACTAGAATGAAAGAGCATATCTCCTTAATTAAAAACAGAAAACAGGGTATATCTGCTTTTGGAAATCATATTACAAGAAGGCCATAATTTCTCGACAGACTGCTTTAAAATTATCCACTCTATTAAATATGAGAAATTGCTTCCTCTCCTAGAATCTGTTAAAATTGCCAAGCATAAGCTATCTAATTGGTTGCTGAATAATGAAGCAGATTGGATGCCTTTAGTTTACTTCATTGACAAATAATTTCTCTTATTGGTTAACCGCTGTTATATGTAGCAGCAGCCTTGGTATTTGTTACTGTAAAAATAATTTTTCTTATAGGTTAAACGCCACTGTATATAGTGGCTTTGTTAGCCGTTATTTTCACTTGTTTCTTACTGACGAAGGAGACGGAAAGCTCAGAGATGTACATACGAGTTTTTATTTTATAAAATTCATTTTTGTGGAATAGTGGTTTCTTTTCTTCCTCTATTGTTATCCTAGTGTCTACAGTTTTGGCTGTCTTATATTTCTATTATTAATAGTATACACTACCCTATCAAAAGTCATGGGACAGCCCAGATTTGAATGAAAATGAGACATTCCTTTGCAATTTCACTGTTGGCATTCTTCCCAGCACTACATAACAGAGTATGCTATTATGAGATGATGCTTGCGTGAATGCTGTAAGAATGTCTCAAAGAAAAGAGCTTTCAGACTTCCAGAGGTACAATTGTTGGGTGCCATCTCGCAGGCAAAACTGTTAGAGCGACGACATTGGACTCTGGATCAATGGCGAATGGTTGAATGGAATGAGGAGTCCCGCTACACCATCTGACAATCGAATGGACTGGTTTAGGTATGGCGAATGCCCGGCGAACGTTATTTGCCAAGCTGTGTTGTGCCCACGGTGAAGTTCGGCGGAGGGTCGGTGATGGTGTGGGGGTGCTTTTCATGGTACAGGTTGGGTACAATCGTTTCTGTGGATGGACATCTAAAAGCAGAGTGTTACCAAGACATTCTGGACAACGCAGCACTCCCATCTCTCTGGCAGCACTTTGGCAAAGGCGTATTTCTGTTTCAGCACGATAATGCACCTTGCCGTAAAGCAAGGGTTATAGGCACATAGTTTGATGAAAAGGGGGTTCGAGAACTTGACTGGTCTGCCCAGAGCCCCGATCTGAACCCCATCGAAGATCTGTGGGACGTGCTGGAATGTCAATTACGTGCTTGTGCGGAACGCCCGAAATCCGTGACCGAACTGTCCAAGATGCTTATGGCAGAATGGTGAAAATTACCTGTCGAAACTTATCAAAAACTTGTGGACAGTATGCCCCAGAGAGTAGAAGCTGTGATAGCAGCAAAAGGTGGGCCAACAAGATACTAAAATATGTATATTTTTGAGCATTTCTATTAAAGTGATGGTGTCCCATGATTATTGATAGGGTAGTGTATGTATTTATATAGTAATAATTATTTCAATTTATATATATATGGTCCACATCAACAGCATAATGTCAACAGGGATATAAACACAGAAAGAAAACAAAATGAAAATAAACAACAATAAAAAAAATAAGTGAAAAATAACAAGTGCAGAATGTATAGTTTCAGAGATAAATATACAGAGAATTTAAAATAAGTCATTGAAAAGTGTCAGTGTTCTTAGATCTGTTGTATGCATGGAGTCCATGGATGAATTTTAGGTGAAACTCAAAGATGCGGTGTCGTAGTTTATCTGGTACAGTGCAGACCCGGTCGAACGCGGTCTGCTAGATTGCGAAATCGGCTCCAACGCGGTTTTGGCTTGGCTCCCGATCCCAGCCCCCCCCCCCTTTCCTGCTGACAGGTGCAGTGATTTCTATATTGAAATTGAATGTAGAAGCCGTTCAGTCTAAAAGGGAAAACGCGATCGACAAAATACCCGATTTCATATAGATATACACATTCCTGTTTGTTAGAAAAATGTTTGAAAAATCAGCTGAAATTGGATTGTTCGCGATCGACAAAATCCCAGATTTCATACAGACATGTACACGTTTCTGTTTGTTAGAAGAATGTTTGAAAAATCAGTTGAAAGAAACGCTATTCAGGACAGATGAAATCGCGGCTCTTGTCAACCACGTTTGATCCGATTGATTTCAGTTGATTTATCTCTTTTAGACTGAACACCTACATTCAATACTGGATATTCAACTGACTTCTAATGCGGTCGCGAAATCGTGGCTCCCGATGACCGCGTTCGACCAGGTCTGCACTGTACATAAAAATAAATCTGTGATATAAAATGCATCGCATCAACATTATCTTTAATTACCCATCATTTGGGTAAGTAATTCTTTTGAGGTAATGCTGGAATGTCTTCTGGGCACAATCCAGTTCAACAGCTTGGTCATTAGTGATGCCATTCCAGACAAGTGAACCATACATAACAATAGATAGCACTAGTGCCTGGTATAAGCGTATAAATACGGTACTTTTACTGAAGGCATAACTGTGTCATAAAATGGTTCCAAGAACCCAAAAAGCATTTTGCTTAACTGACTGAATGTGGTTTTGGAAGGAGAATGTTGTCAAAGGTGATGGCAAGCTCCTTTATTATGTTAACAGGTGGTATATGCTGGCCACTGATTTTGTAGTCGTAATGAAAGATTTGATGTTTGTTGCTGAAGCGAACCAAAGTTGGGTTTATTCATAGATTTGTGTATGACCAATATGCAAGTTGATCATGGACATTTTGGAGGTTAGAACCTGATCTTGTCCATGAATACATTTGTGGATTTTGATGTCATCTACTTAGAGAAGTACTTCAGCATGTGTTATACTGCCTGGAAGGTCATGGGTATAAATTTTAAGAGCAAGGTGCCCAAAATATATCCCTGTGGTACACCAAGCTGTGGGCTGAATGGTTGTGAGTGATAAGGGCCAATATGGACGTATGTAGTGTGATTATTAAGGTATGACTTAAGCAAGGAAAGCAGGTTACACAATAGATCACCTATCTGACAAGTCGAAGGCCTTGCTAAAATCGATGTAAACAGCATCCACCTGAGCAGTGTGCTCATAAGCGTCAAAGAGATCTGTAGCAAGGGTGATCAAATTTGTTTCAACAGAGCACCCAGGGATAAATCCATGCTGAATGGTAGTTAGAGATGAATTAACTCGACTGAGCAAATATTTGTGCAAAATGCTGTCAAAGATCTTAGCAAGGCAAGTAATAATCGATACCGGCTGATAATTAGTGGCACAATCAGTTGGACCATGTTTGTGAACAGGAACAACTTTCACAGTTTTCCATATGGCTGGATAGACACCACCTGTATGTATACTGAAGTTGTAAACATAATTTAGAGGCTGAATAAGAACGTGCTGGTGACCCTTGATTATGAATGATGGGAAATCATTTGTGGACGTTGATCATTTACTCTTAAGTGTTAGACAGCCATAGAGTATATCTTGGTTAGTGAGTTTACAGCATGAAAAAGTGTCTGGTGAGGTAGTGTAGTGGTCACTTGTGGAACTATGTAGGAAGTCTGTTTCTGAAGTTGTGACTGCAAAATTGTTGAAGTGTTTTACAAGTAAATCACAAACTTCCTGCACGTTGTTCATGGTTGCCCCATCTTCTGTGCAGATGCTGGTACAAGAAATTTTGTCCTTCCGTTTACTATTGGTGTAGTGCCAAAAGCTTCTAGCATTGTGATGATAGTCTGCTTCAATTGCGTCAATCATTTTGTATAGTCAATGTCCCTTTGCCTTTTGCAGTTTTTACGTACAGTGGAGAATTGGTCATAAATATTTCCATTAAGTGTTCCTTTGTATAATTTTTAAAGTTTCTTCTGATTTATAAGAGAAATTAAGATGGGTGAGAACCATGGTGGGTACGTCTGACATTTTTGCCGAACATAGTGTATGGGTATTTTCTTTTTCAAAAGGTCCATAAGGTCATCTTGCGTTAGAAGTTTGGCAGCTGTATTGGGATCATCACAAGCAAGTACACAAGTCCAATTATGTTCTCAGACACTATTGTAAAGGCCAGGTAATCATCCTGCTTGATATCCCAAGCTGTTAGGGTGGGATTGGAGAGCTTGCAAGAGGGATTAGGACGACTTGGCACGGTGATAGTAAAAGGCAGATGATAAATGTCCAGTGTAACCAGCACATTTATATTAGCAACTTCATCAACTTTACAATCAATGTCAATGAGGATAAGATCAAGTTTAGAATCGGCAAGGTTTGTAAATTTCATTTACTCGTTTTAGGTTTGCCACTGTTAAGAGGTCTAAAAGAACTGAATATTTAAGGACAGCATGGCAGTTGCCAGCAGTAGGTCTGATGTTAAAATCACCAATGATAAATACAGAGCCAGAGTATTGCAACTTTGTCTTGTAATTTTGTGAATCTCTAATGTTTTTAGCAGTCAAAGTAGCGTGAAAGTATACATAGCCAAATGAGTATTGAGGATGACTCACTGCAAGGAATAAAAACCCAAACATTCTGGATTTCCATGATGTCAGAGGTAGTAGGTTGAGGATGGAGATGACAGACAGCGATGCCACGAGCGTCTGTGCAAGCATTAACATTAATAATCATAATTAGCTATCAGATTTTATGGAGACATTTTGTAGCACATTTTAAATATTTATAATTTAATGAATATATGATAAACTGAAACACATGGATGACAATCGCATTGTTCCATTTTGCCCTATAATAATAATAATAATAATAATAATAATAATAATAATAATTAATTATTATTATTAATTATTATATCAGGTTGTTGCAAAAGTTTTTTTCCGGATTTTTATTCCAACACAAAAACCTAATTTTATTGAATGACAGATTCAGCTCATGCAGATGCCGGGCAATGGTTGAAAAGTGAACCTTGAACTGTTCTGAGAGTTCCCTTGTTGTTACATTGTGATCTTCATCAATTGCTTGGCGTAGATCACCATCTGAAATCATGATTGGCCGACCAAGGAGGTGCATCTTGAAGAGTGCTATCTCTGTGTCTGAACCGCCGATACCATTCTTCTATTGTATGTAAACTAACAATGCCATCACCTAAACGTTGGCAAATGTTTCGGTGACATTGCACAGCACTAATCTTTCCAGAATACTCGAAGATTATTGCTCGAATATGCTCGCGTCAAAGGTCTGTTTCAGACCGTTGATGGCACTCACAGATGTATAGTCAGAAAGTTGATTCTTGGATGTAATATAGCAAAGATATTCAGGAATCGAATGCAATAATTTGTTTGAAAACATATGAACACCCCTTCGGAAAATGAGCCCTTCTTGGGCACTGGTTCTAGAACCGGA